>JALLBA010000357.1:0-20653 GCA_036939675.1 Cyclostephanos invisitatus
TCCTGACCTGGACTACATGTCACTTCGTATTCACTCGTAACAGTCCATTCTCAGGAGAAGTTATCCACCCGCCTAGGTCATGCCCTCCCCATTGAACTGATTGGGATGAATTCAGCAATGATGTGCGATCACATTAGATGTTGCACTGATTGACTCCTCCTCAGCCTCAGAAGTGGCCACCACTGCAAGGTTGGGAATTCGTTTGAATGGATGGAGACAATCAGCTTACAAGGTAAAATGATTTTTTGTTAGAAACGAGTTGGAGAATAATACAAATCGGGTGTTGATGTCGACCGCTCAGATCAATCCTTTGCCCTTGATGCCAGCTTTTGACTTGAGGAATGACAAACAAACACATATGAAATAAACAATGTACAGATTGAAAAGTATATTATTCTAGCACTACCCTCTCCTCCACATGTGTTTGCTTCTGACGCTTTATGAAAACAAACACAAACATGCGAAAACTGAGATCAATCATAAAGTCCAATGATTTTTCGTGGGAGAAGAGACCCAGTATCCCCTCACTCGGATGCACTAAGCCCCTACTGGTAGCGTAATGATTAACTAAACTAAGTAACTAACACCTTGAATACATTGTATGAAGATTCCTCATCCATGAACATGCCCAGAATCATCTTGGACAATAGATTTTCTGGAACAAAGTACGGGGATGATGTGGGTGCATTAACCAGCTTTATGTGGGCCTTGGCGACTAGGGCACCCTCCACAAGTGACTCCATAATTTTTGAGGGCCTCTCAAATTTTGTTTTTAATGGGAATTGTATTCAGGCAACCGACAAAAATTTCTGAATGCCTAATTTCAATTGCCCTTTCTTAAAACTTACCAACAATATCGAGACCAGACTAAATGTTGATACTATTGTCTGAAAAAGAAAAGGGCAAATTCATGAGGAAGACAGAAACCATCCTTTCTGCTGTGTCACCTGCTGCTGATACCTCTGGGTACATCCCAAGAAGCCAGTCATGGCTCAGGCATGAAATTTTGGTCGATTTGACAAGGACTCCTCGCTCTGCTGGCATACCCACGAACTAGTCAAAGCAAACTATGGTGGTGAATGAATTTCGTACCGCTATTTGTGCGGGGGTTGCTCTTCGTTAACCGGTGAAGAAATTTAATACTCCTGGCATGGGGCGAGGTGTCGAAGAAGTTGTCTTGAGCGGCCAGTTGTGTGTCAGAGAGTTGCATATTGTGTGTGTGACTGCTCGTTTTTTCGTTGCTCCCGCCATATTCACGTATTTAGGTATCTAAGGCACCACACGTACGTATTCTTATGATGAGCGAGAAACTGGAACACCAACGGGAATGAAGCCCCCGCACCCCCGAATCTACTTTTGTGCATTGCCGTTGTTGCTGCTCTGGAAAATTATTGATCAGACAGCGTGTGTGATTTAACTCCATCGCGGTCGCACTTTTATCATTGATGCGCCCGATTTAATGGACGACGCCGTAGTAAGATCCCATCGCCACGCCATGTTGAAACAGGGCGGAAAATGCGGCACTTCCTCGGGTACCAAAACCCCCCTTCGGCAGCTGCGCAAGAGGGCCGGCGGGGGCGGGGTCGGCCATCCTTCCCGCGGCCTCGAGCGGTCCTCCTCGGCACCCGCGCGTATCAGGGACAGGAGGGCGCGTCACCTTCTCGTGGAGGATCACTATCGCGTCGATCCCGACAAGAAGACGCTCCTGCCCGGTCTGCCGATCAACGACGACGAGGACGTCATACGTCACGACTTCTTCAACCTAATCGCATTGGTCCCCGTGGTGGTCCTGAACGTGCTCAATTGGAATTGGGACGCACTCCTCGATCCGAATTCCAAGGTGACGATGCAACAGGCCTGGACAGGGGAGTGGTTCTCGGTCTTTTATGCCATAACGATCGGATACTTCGTGGCCGACCTGATATGGGTCCTCCTCGTGCCCCACTGCGTGAAATCGCCCGGCGTCATCATACAGCATCACGTCGCGACACTCCTGTACCTCATCATACCGTACAAGTACCCCGAGGACGGGTGGCTCATGGGAGCGTGCTTATCCGTGGAGGTCAACACGTGGCTGCTAATCGCGCGTAGGGTATTCAACAAACAGGGTTTCGGGCCGTGGGTCATCAACCTATCGTGCCTGTCCATACGGATCAAATTAATTTCCATCATGTTCTACATCACGTGGTTCTTCATACGGTGCTACATTTACCCGCTAATCATGAAGGTGCTGTTCGCGCTGCTGTTGGCGGACTTGGAGAAGATGTCCATCTTCCGCTCGCATTACATGATCGCGCTTCCACTGCAATCCGTCTTCTGCATATTGAATTTCAAGTGGACCCTTGACCTGTTCATGAGCAAATTCAGGGCGATGAGGAGCGGAGGAGCGACCAAGGTAGAGAAAGGGCTTTGAGATGAAAAGCTGGAACCCTTCGTGGGAACACAACAACAAAACTGTCTGTGATAGATGGCATTGGAGAGAAGAATTGTGGCTCTGTTTTAAGATGAAAAAAAATCAGAAAGTAGTTTTAGGATAACAAATGGTGCGTTGAACCATCTTGACGTGAAAACACCGAGGCGATCGAGATGATCAGAAAAAGAGTATTCGGTGAGGGATCTCGTAGCTATTGAGTGTATTGTAGTCACTTCGTTACAAATAAATGTAGACATATCTTAAGTATTTGTGTATCTTCTGTCTCATACTACAAACTTAAGGGACCATTGTTCTTTCGATAAAACAATTCTGAACAAAAAAACAGCTTAGGGTAAATAATTTTCAATGCGATACAAGAGAACGGCCTTTAAACCGTAGGTGTGAAAGTAACTGAGTCGAGCCAAATTTTTCCGTCGTGTGGTGGTGAAGCCAGTGGAGGCATCGCATCGTCGGGGAAACCGCCAGGGTTCTTCGCGAGTTGAAACGTGACCTTTCGCTTTCCAGGTTGAATGTCGATGGATTGGGTTAGCCAATCTTCCGAGCTTTCAGCAAACGTCAGAACCACAACATCATCAACGAGCACGTTCGCAATTTCAAATGGTCCTTGGACTTTTGGCAGAATTTGGAATTCCAAAGTGCCTCCTTGTTCGGTAATTATGTCGATATTGAGATTGCTGAGACCAGTTCTCTCACATATAGATTCAGAATCAATAGCTGCAGCCTTCCCTCTGTCCTCTCCGACGTCTTCAATAGACCAGGCAGCATCACCGGAAAATGTCCACGGGTTGGCTGTAAAGTCTCCAGAATCCCATTTCTCAACGAATGCTGATGATGTGGGGAATATTTTGATATCGTCTAGCCATGCCTCGCCAACATAATAGGGTGGCTTGGGTAAATCTAAAAGCATATCATCGGGCACGCTGCCTGGATTTTTCAGAAGCTTCCACGAAATTGTATGCACTCCAGCGGGTATGATTGCACCGCCTTGCGTCCAAACTACATCTATTTCCTCACCCCCTGATACTAACGCCGTATAAAACTGGCCATCTACCATGAGGTCAAGAGACTCGAAGGGCATAGCGACTGGGGCGTAAAAGTAGAACTGAACAAATGAAGTTGATTCCAATGACGTAGTAAGGCTAAGCTCGGAGAAACTTCCACTAGCAGAGATGTCTTCCGTCCTAACATGGGCCGAAAAACGTCCCGCATAGGGTTCCGTTTCATCAACCGCCCAAGACTTGTCGCCTGTGGATGTCCAGTTGTAAAGAGAAAAATCTCCAGATTCGAATCCGTCAAAGAAGGCCCCTTCAATCGCCTGTTCAGGGGGAAAGACGACAGTTGGGCATAAACCTGTTGGACTAGTGCTGCCAAGTGGTGAAACGAGGCCTACCGGAGGGCCAGTGCTCCCTGGAGATAGCGTGACTAACCCGGCAGGTGGAGCAGTCGACGGAACACCAGTGCCAATCACTGGTGGTAGCGTCGTCCCTGGAGGTAGAGTCGTTCCTGGTGGTATTGTCATACCTGAGGGTAGCGTCGTCCCTGGCGGCAGAGTGACTAACCCGGCAGGTGGAGCAGTCGACGGAACTCCAGTGCCAATCACTGGTGGAAGTGTCATCCCTGGAGGTAACGTCGTTACTGAAGGTAGCGTCGTTCCTGGCGGCAGAGTGACTAACCCGGCAGGTGGAGCAGTTGACGGAACACCGGTGCCAATTACTGGCGGTAGTGTCGTTCCTGGAGGTAGCGTCATTCCTGGAGGTAGCGTCGTCTCTGGAGGTAGCGTTGTTCCTGGCGGCAGAGTGACTAACCCGGCAGGTGGAGCTGTTGACGGAGAGCCAGTGCCAATCACTGGTGGTAGTGTCGTCCCTGGAGATAGCGTCGTCCCTGGAGGTAACGTCGTTCCTGGAGGTAGCGTCGTCCTTGGAGGTAGCGTCGTCCCTGGAGGTAGCGTCGTCCCTGGAGGTAGCGTCGTTCCTGGAGGTAGCGTCGTCCCTGGCGGCAGAGTGACTAACCCGGCAGGTGGAGCTGTCGACGGAGCGCCAGTGCCAATCACTGGAGGTAGCGTCGTCCCTGGCGGCAGAGTGACTAACCCGGCAGGTGGAGCTATTGACGGAACACCAGTGCCAATCACTGGTGGTAGTGTCGTCCCTGGAGGTAGCGTCGTTCCTGGAGGTAGCGTCGTTCCTGGCGGCAGAGTGACTAAACCAGCAGGTGGAGCAGTCGACGGAACGCCAGTGCCAATCACTGGCGGTAGCGTCGTCCCTGGAAGTAGCGTCGATCCTGGAGGCAGCGTCGTCCCTGGAGGTAGCGTCATTCCTGGAGGTAGCATTGTTCCAGGCGGTAGAGTGACTAACCCGGCAGGTGGTGCGGTCGACGGAGCTGCAGTGCCGAATACTGGTGGTAGTGTTCCTAAGACAGGCGGTAGAGTGGGCACAACACCGACAGGTGGTGCGGTCGACGGTGCGGCTGTGACGATTACTGATGGTGGTGTCACGACGACAGGGGGTGGAGTAGAAGGGACAACAATACTGTCATCAGGAACGATGACATTGTCCATATCCAACGATTCTCCCACTATGCCCGTAATTTCTTCCTCGCATGACCCAGAGCCAGCATTCGCCAACTCGGCAAGGACGCAGAAGAGGGCGTTAACTTGACCCGACTCTGTCTTCTCCTCCAGCACTGCGAATGTCTCAGTGAACGTCTGCGCCCCGACTATGGAAGCCTCGATTTGGGTGCAATCGGGGCATGCCTTGATGGTGCGAAGATTGAATAGGACATCCGGTGAACCCTGGAGTTTGCGACGATTGAACACCCCGAGGCTATCCTTTGAACTGTAGCTCCCGTCACTGCCAGTTGAAACGCCGCCGATACTGTACACATCAACTTCGTATCCATCGTCGTCGAGGGAACGCAAAATTGTCTGTTCGTATACATCGGCCAATGTTTTGATTTCATCCGATCCCATGGGCGGGACGCTCAAGTTCATAACCGCCATCGATCCTCCCATCACAACCTCTAAACTTTTTTCTCCGGGAATCAGCGGTGTTGGCGGGGGAACCGTATCCATCGGCGTCGGTTCGGGGGGCTTTTCGAAGGGGTTTTCGATATGTATGGGTTCGGCGTGGACAGACTTCGAGCCCTTTCCTGATTTTCCACCTCCACTGTGATGGTAGTTGGAAGCAGGCAGTTGATAGTATTGTAAACTGCTCTTGGCGGACTTGCCAAGCCTGCGCTGTCGTAGGCCCATGGCGCCATCTGGAGTGGACACAGATTCTCCAACGCTGCTCGGTCCCAAACGTGCGATTTCTCTGCTCGCGTCCATGCAAGAATCTACATCCTCGTGGAAATGAGTCACACAACATGATGCCAAGTCGAGGAACAGGTATTCATTATCGGCATTCTTCTCCATCCATGATTGGATGTAGTCATTACCACTGTTGATACGGCAGCAATGTTGCATGACATCGAGGTAGGCGAACTCCGCCGGGCTCGTAAGCGAGGAGACGACGGTCGAAGCAGACGACGCGCGGAGATTGCCCCTGTCGCCGCCCGCCTTCTGCTTCGACGACGAGTTGAAAGATTTCGAGGCGGATGCGCCTGTAAGAAGGAGCAGGAATGCGGTCGCCATTAGCGGCGCTGTACGCTCATGCGTATTCGCCGTCATCGCGATCCGCATGTTTTGGATAGTGTTGAACCCGCGGCGCTTGGCTGGTTTATGTGCCTTCGCTTTTGCTCCTTTTCACCTTCGTACTCTCTTAGTGTCGAGTGGACACTCAATGCTCTCTAGAGCACCCATAATTTTTTGGCAGCTTATCGGCCAACAAACAAGCCTGGGAAATCTCTCTTACTAATTCCTAATTACGCACTGTCGACGAAATCGTGCGAATGCGACACGAGTGTACTATTCCTAAGTACCCCCCACACCGCCCCCACCAACCAGGAAAAAAACTCATAGATATTACTAATTCCTAATCACATTATGTCGACGAAATCGTGCAAATGGCACGTATTCCTACATACCCGAATAGACCCTGCCTACGATACCCCCGCCCCCCCTTCAAGGAAGAAGAGAAAAGCTTCCACCCAACCACAACTGCCCTCGATCCCCACTGACCATGCTTCCTCCTGTTTGATATCCAGTTTTGGATTTAATGTCTCCTTGGGAAATTATTTATTGAAAGTGAAAGAGAGCAGTTCCTCCTGCTGATCATTATCAGTCATGATCACAGTGGATAACTCTGACATTGAACAAACAAAACTTTGGCTTTCTTAACTCTTCGCCTTCACTCTTCACTCTCTTGCCAATGCATTCTTCAAACAAATGCTACAGACAATTCTATCACAAAAAAGCATAAAAAAATTCCTTGATCAAATGTATAAGCTGATGCCTCCCTATCCCCACTGACTCGAGAACCATTTTGCAATCACAGCCATCTTCCAATGCATGCTGAGCAAACTTGGCATCCAGCCATATCTATTGATTTGTAACGGCTCTGCCGTGTAGCACACCAGCACTGTTACCAAAAATCCACTCCACTGAATGGGTCCTAACATTTCTAACTACCCTCAGATATCACCAGACCCCAGACCCCTTGTGCAGGCCCTTTTGGCATCTCGTTCCTTCACACCAAGATGTAGTCAATGTTCAATAGTCCATCACCATGATTATCATGCCTTATCATGCGCCACATGATGTTCTCAACCTTCAATCCTACCCCAGAAGATGTGCTACATACAACAATCATCTCGAAAAGATGATTGTTGTGACGACAAACTAAATCCCCCCCTATGCATGCTGTGCATTTTCAAACCCCGTGGACTCAATCAATGGTGGTGCTCTCGCATAAACAAGACATTGACTAATTTTGGACGTCTTAGCCCCCTACACAGTCAGACATTTCTCCATGATCCTAGAAAAACAATCTACACTCTGCATTCCTCTGGTTGTTTTTGCCTCTTCGTTATATTATGTGCAATTGAAAGTGAGTGGAATGTAGGGTAGGCTGCACATATGTTCAAGCAAGATGGCAATTTGCATGACCTTAACTTTTTTACTCATAACTATCGATAAAATTTGGCCGATGTAAATCCTCGGACACAGTATTTTCGTGCCACCAGCCACAATTCCCCAGGAGATGCCAACCAATGGGAGGAGAGTCGAGCATCATTGAGATATTGTTCCTCATGATGCATGCCAAATCAATGAGCATGATATGGACATCGACAATCATCAGGACATCCAATCAAACGTCGGGGATCGCGCCCTCAAAAATGAGGAATCTCCTCACTTGTGTATACCACCATCATCCATCAAAACTTGAACTTGACCCTGGGATCCTTGTCCACGCGCTCGTATAGCGCGTAGAGCATGTCGGCATCCCTCACCGGCGCGTGTACCGTAACGCTCGTCCACTTCCCGTTCTTCCTCTCGGTGTGCTTGACGTCGACGGGGTCCACGCCGCAACTGCGCGCGACTATCCCCACCATCTCGGCGGCGAAACGAGTTTCGTCCGCCTCGTCGCGACCCACGATCTTCATCTCGAATACCGAGGGGTACGATACCAACGCCTCGAATACGCGACTTTTTTTCCCCGTGGTCTCGTCGGCGTACAGCGTGTACCCCCTTTCGTCGTACTCGGGATTACGAACGTCGTTCAACGGCCTGCCGATGCCCACGAACGTTTCGTTCTTCGTCGTTTGTATGATGGATCGGGTCGCGTGATCGGTCGTGGACGTGGTCTTCGCGAAGCCCATGCCGGTGGAGGACGACGAGGAGGAGGAGACGCGCGTGCTCTGGATGATGCGCTTGAACATCTCCATGCCATTTTCGTCGATGTCCGCGTCGTTTCCCCCCCCGATGATCGACGAGGACGACGACGACATGGACGACGCGCCGATTTCGACGACTTCGTCATTTTCGGACGTCGTCGACGGCACCTCGTAGAAGAACGATCCGGATGCCGGTAGAGGCTCCTCCCCCCCCTCGGAATCGTCGTCCGACGCGGCGGCCCGTCGCGACGTGATGAATGACGAATGCGACGAGTGCGACGACGACGACGACGACAAAAATGAAGATGGAGATGGCATCCTCCCCATCGTGCGCGCGCGTCGCGACGACGATGTGACGACGAAGGCTGCTTCCGCGCCGTCGACGGAGCGAATCGCGACGATGCCGGTGGAGGAGGGAGCGCGGAGGAGTAGACCCATCGACAGGAGGGAGAGGACTAGGGACGAGGACGCGCGGCGGGTCGGCGCGGTTCCCATGGTGTGTGATCGGCGGGCCGTGAGCGGGTGGATCGAACGGAAATGGGTGGTGGAAACGGGCGCGCAATGCGGGCGGTGACAACGCACGCTGTGGGGCTGGCGGTGGTGGAGGCGCCGGCCGCCGGGGCGGAAGATGATTGTGAGAGGTTGGTGATTTTTTTGGAGGAAGATGTGTTGTTGTTCGCAGAGAAGAAGAGGAAGTGAGAAAAAAAGGGGAGCATCTGGCAATCGTCCACGTGGAAGCAAAAGCGATCCCTCGCCCAATTTTCACATGGTACACTGGACCATGGACGAGGATACGGACGATTTGGCCGCCGCATTCTTCGCACGCCAATCCGAGAAGGAGAGGGCGAAGACGATATTGCCCATCGATGATTGGAATAGCATCATCGTCGAAATCGTCCATGGGAGGAGGATGAAAGACCCCTCCGGCGTCCGGCGTTACGACGACGACGACGACGACGACGACGACGACGACCATGACGACAATCCTGACAATGACGACGACCATGGCGGCGATGAGGATGGCGTCGACGACGACGACGGGGTGAGCATCTTTCGTAGTACATAGCCATTGACCGGTATCTATCTCGCAAATGGCGGAATTTTCGATTCAAACAGCGTAATTCAATCTCTCTCGTCGACGAGGTCCCGTCCCTAACTTTACCCGACCTCCATCGAATTCCCATCCCCCGCCCTCCCTTCCGCGCCTCACGAAAACAGAAGACGACGGAGGAAATTTCCGTCGTCGGCGCCACCTCCGCAGCCGCCTCGGGCGAGGACGATGTCCTCGTCGACGAAGGCTTCGGCGAGGGAGATACGTCGTCGTCGTCGTCGTCGTCGTCGTCGATTACGACGACGTGGCATCTGGTGACGACCATGCCCCCGGCCCCGACCTATCATCGCTCACCGTACACCGGGTACGAATGCGGGGGAGGGGGGATGATCGGCATCGTCATGAACACTGATGACTCGCGATTGCTGCCGTTCTCCGCGAGTCGTCGCGGGAAGATATCGCCATCGACGAAGTCCCACATGGACGAGATCGAGGAGGCGAGGCGCATCATCAAGGACCGATTGGTGAGTCGGCTGCTGGGGGGGATGGAAATTCCGTCTTCAAAGTTGGGACGGGGGGATGCGTTGATGTGAAACGAATGATGCCACGTCGTGTCCGCCGGGAAGGACGCTACGGGAATGGGTGGCGGGGACGTGCACGAGGGCCGCTACGAATTAGCGGTCATGTTGCTGTCCTCGACGTCATCGGTGTCGGAATCTCGCGTAATCCCTGCGAAACGAAAATGTCGCTGGGAGATGTCGGATCTCGGTTATCTCCGGCCATTAGCCAATCGGGGGGGCGACAATCCCCCATCGTTCGGTTGGGAAGGAGGGAGAAAGGACGGGGGGGAGGAGGACGCTACGGAACATAAGTGGCGGGGACGTGCACGAGACAGCCACCCTCGTCTTCATCGATGTCGGAACCTCGAGTAAACACGGTGAAAAGAAAATGTCGCTGGGGGATGTCGGATCTCGGCACATGGTCGGGGGGGACCTTGACTTCTTGGTGGCACGCTAGTCTCCTCTCCCCCCCCCCCCCATTTAATGGCATTATTCCTTAAGTGATGCGCCCGTTGACTTTTGGACTCCAAGAGCAGGGAGTGCACTCTCTTATTTTTTTCGTCAGTAGGCAGTGGATCCTGTAACGACAACGATAACAATGAGGAGGACGTGCATATATGCTCTTTCACGCCGTCATAAACCCAAACTCTCATTACCTTAGACTGATTCATGCAGTAGTAGTGGACTGGTGTTATCAAAATGGTTGCATCTCTCGGGTAATAACACACTCTTGTGTGGGCAAATATGTAGCTGTATTGAGACCATAAAAGAAATCATTGGCATAGTCACCCACGGCCGCTAAACATGTTTGCGCCCTCTCAGTTCAAGGAAGGAAAACAGTCCATCCTGTAGCAGAGTGCGCATGATGGGGCGATGGCAAGTCTGGTCAGGGGAGGCAAAATAGGGGAAAACTGTGCGATTTTCGGTGGTGTTGTCAATTTTATGATACAAATCTCAAATCTTCCCACAAGCCTTAGTAAAGATAGAGAAGAGGAAGTGGAACTGGAATTAAATGTACGAAACTACTCTTCAGGCGTCGCAGGATTGGCATTCTCCGGCGAGGGTGGCTGCGCCCGTTGGGCGTCTTCTTTCTGATGATGAGCAATGGAAGAGAGGGTTTCTTCTTTGTATAGGCGATCAACGTTAACGTCGCCTATACAAACATACACTGCGCTCCCATCACCGCGTGGG
This sequence comes from Cyclostephanos invisitatus, assembly GCA_036939675.1. Classification (NCBI taxonomy): domain Eukaryota; phylum Bacillariophyta; class Thalassiosirophyceae; order Thalassiosirales; family Thalassiosiraceae; genus Cyclostephanos; species Cyclostephanos invisitatus. The sequence goes on from JALLBA010000357.1 coordinate 11,006, forward strand.
CTGGTTATTGAAACGTGATGAGCCGGATGATGAGCAATGGAGGAGGCGGTTTCCTGTTTGTACAGACGATCGTACACTGCGCTCCCATCGCCGCGAGGGCTGGATATTGAACTGTGGTGAACCGCGGATGAGCTGGCATCTTCCTTCTGATGATGAGCAATGGAGGAGGCGGTTTCCTGTTTGTACAGGCGATCGTACACTGCGCTCCCATCACCGTGTGGGCTGGATATTGAACCGTGATGCGCCGTGGATGAGTTGGCATCTTCCCTCTGATGATGAGCAATGGAGGAGGCGGTTTCATGTTTGTACAGGCGATCGTACACCCCGCTCCCATCGCCGCGTGGGCTGGTAACTTTCATCCGCGGACTCAACGGCTTCTCACCATCACTTGGAATGTGATGCGCCGCGGATGAGATCGTTTCATGCGTAGCGAGGCGGTTGAAGAATGCGTCCTTTTGTGTTGGCGTTCGCGTCGTCGGGCTCTTCATTGGACCGGCTTGATCCTGTGGAGGCCTCAGATGTTGAAGCTTCGTAGGATTCGTCCTCGGAGACAATGCTCTGGTGTCAAGAAGATGCAGCTGCTGCAGCTTCTCTCGGCATTCCTTCCCCTCCGCATCTCTCGCTTTAGATGCGGCGGTTCCATTGCTTGCGAGGCGATCGTAAATGGTCATGGTGTGGTCAAAGATGTGATTTTGTTAGCAATGAAAAGGGACAATGTTGTCAGGTTGTGTCACGTCACCCGAACCCCAAAACAAGAAAAATTCCCATGTGAAATATGTGAAATCAGAGATTTCCATATGCCTTTCGTCTGGCTCAGTCAAGGATTCCTATCTAACGAATAGCCATACTTAAAAGACGCTGACATTTTGTTGGGTAAAGAAATAGTACTAAAAGTTGCCCCAACCAAAATCCAAGCCCCAATGCTCTGCCCGCCCCGCCAAAAAATCGACGAGTAAACGACGAGCCGACGACCGACGACCGACGACGATGTCGTCATCGTCGTGGCAGGTCCCTCTCGCCAAGCTCGTCGGGCTTCTCGTCATCCTTCCGTTCGTCGCGACCTATCTTCATCTGCATTACAAGGCCTACGTTAAGAACGAGTATTGCTTCGTGGGACCCGCTCCCACCGTGGGCTTCGACATCGACCTCGACGTGGATCACACCGACGAGAGGATTATATACAATTATGATAATGGCGTCGACAACGGCATACGCATCGACGGGACGACGAATGATTATAGATACCGCGGCGTCAGCGAGGGGTATCCCTACCACGGCATATACGCGCCATCGACGACGACATCCGGAGGATCGAAGACGAGGGGGAAGGGGGGGAAGAGGGACAACGGCGGCCTCGGGGTTTATGGCAGGGATTACCAACAGAGATATTCCCCGAGCGACGATGGTTCGAGGTCGTCGTCGTGGTCGTCGTGGCCCTGGACGGGAGGAGGCTGGCCGTCTATCACTCGAGCGTCGGCCGTCGTATCCCTCCTCCCGTCGTCGTCCCCCTCCTCCTCGTCGCGTGTCATTTCGTTCGTTGATGCCGACGGGGGGAGGAGATGGTGCCTGGGTTCACCGGGGGAGATTCGATCGTGGTGCACCGACCCCGCGGACGGGACGGTCTCGGCCAAGTTTCCGCCGAGCGGGATGTGGAAATCGAATCACGCCATCGAAGCCACCGGTCCTCCGTCGATCCTTCGCGTTACATGTCCAACGTCGTCGACCTCCGTCCCGACCGATGGCGGTAAACACAAGATTCAGAATGCGAAGCAGAACGAGAATCTGCGTTTCGTCCTCGACAAGCCGGGAACGACGTTGCTCCTGCTCCTAAACGTAGGATTGGCATTCCAATACTGGAATAATAGAATCGATCCGTCGTCCGTTTGCAAGCAGTACAATCGCATCGTCATCGAGGGCGAGTGGTGGAGGGGACTGACGGGCGCGACCGCGCACTTCGAGCCGTTGCACCTTGGTTTCAACGCCATGTCCCTGCGTAATCTCGGGAATGAGCTGGAGGGGACCGACGGTAGGTGGTACGGCGATACCGTCGCGTTCCTGGTTTATAATGCCGCGCTCGTGGTGTTCACGACCGCGACAATGATTACACTCGTATACGCGAGGCTGTGGCTTATTCAGCGTCGCATCCCCCCCGCCACTTCCCCCCTCCGCGCATCGTGCGAGGATCGGGTACGACGCCTGCGCGATACGAGCTCCGTGGGATACAGCGCCGTCCTATTCGCGTGGATGGTCATTAGCACGATGGAACGGAATGCGCCGACGTGTCCGATACCCTTCTTCTCGGACGTTTGTTTCGCGACGCACGCCGTGCCCGGAATGCCATTCTTGAGATTCAACGTCGCGCCGATCGTGTCGCTCTTCGTCGCGCAGTTCATCATGCCGCGGGTCAGCTTCATGGGGTGAGTTTTTATTTGTCGGGGGAGGTTACCGTGATCTCTGCCCCGTGCGCGTGTGATTCACGCCGTTCTCACATTCTGCTCCGTGCTTCCTCTCCTCTCGTAAAAACGATAACATAGTCATCTTGCTGGTATCATTTGTGGTTTCTTTTTACACTGGGGCATATTCCCGCCGCTGGAAGTATGCAGCCCAAATGTGCTCATTGGCGGGGCGTTCCTCGTCGGCCTGATTTGGAGAAGGCGAGTCATCCCGGTGAGGCCGCTGTTGACTTCGGACATGGACGAGGAGGGGTGCGTGGAGCACGAGGAATACCTGATATCGCTGCTGACAGCCGAGAGTGGATGTGAGGGGGAAAACAACGATAGTTCGCGCCACATTCTCTGTCAGAACAATGGCAGCGGGTTGGCTCCTGATCCCATTGCTCTCGGTAAACAGAGGAAAAGAGAGCGCGAGCTGAACGAGGCTCTTCGGAAACAAAGAACCCTCCTCACGGTTCGATTTTTAATGGGAATGTTCACATTTGCATCGTTTCTCGTTTTTCGTTGGAATTCAAGTCTAGTCCTCTCTCAATGCTTGCTACTGGTCTACTTTGTATTTGGAACTCAAAGCTCCTTGATCGTTTGGGCATACGCGCGATCCGAGGTTGAGAACGACATAATTGGACCAGAAAAGAATCGATCCGGCATGATTTGGAGGGGGTTTATGATGTCAGCTATTATTTCGATCATCATGGACTCGATGGCGTTCGCATCGTGGCTCTCAGTACCGATAATATCGGCCAAAATGCCTTTGGTAGGGCTGTCAATCGTTTCTTTATTCATGACCTTTCGACTGGCCGTCTGTCTGCTCGCGCTGGTGGTGGCTTCCAAGATCCTTCACGAGATGGGAGAGGTGGGCGGTGGCATATATGCTCACGCTTTCTCCCTCGTAATTGATTGGAGTAAATCTGTTGGAGATAATGGAGCATTTGCCCTTCAAAGACGGCCCTTGTGGACGGCCTTTGAGGGAAGAGGAATCACTCTGGGTAGACGCCAAGCGGATGCATTGTAAACCAAGTCCCATTTCTTCACTAACGAGGACAACCCTAACATCCAAGTGCTTCAGACACATCAGCTCTACTACACTAGGTGAAGCCACAACATCTTCTCGTAAGGTACTACTACAACTTTGAATGAGAATAGTAATTTGTCTTCTCTTATGGTAATTCCCGAAAGAACTTGTTGTGTTGCTCCCTCTCCAGTCTCGACTGATTCCGTGGTTGGACGTGGGCCTCACTACAACGATGCCATCAATATCCCGCAGATGAGGCGACGATACGCTTCGAAAGCTATTCAATTACAAAATTTGTGCAGGATTTTGGCTTTCGGTACATCGTCTGCTTTTTATTCACCCAGACAACGCCATTTGGAGTGCGTGCAGCATGATGCAAGATCTATGGAGGCAGGGTCAAAACTCTCTCTCGACCTCCTTACCTACATGATTAATTGTATGGCGAGAAGGGATTTGCTAAGAATATGTGTTCATAATTTAATAAGCACAACAAATTAATATGACAAAAATCTCAAGGCGTTCTTCAATATAGACATTCCATGTGCAGGACTGGTCAATATCGACTCTGGATGAAATTGAACTGCTGCATATGGCAGTGTCTTATGCTTGATCGCCATTACAATTCCATCATCCGTCAATGCTGTGACATCCAGGCAAGACGGAAGCTTGTCGCGTATTCCATGGAGAGAATGATACCGTGCTACCTCAAACGTGTCTGGCAGTCCAGCAAATATACTGCACAGGAATGATTGATTCGTTGAGACATGCATCGCTAATTGGACATGTACTAGGATGCAACTTCTTCTTACCTGCCACTGTGTTGACCTGATTCTGTGAGCGTTATTGAAGACGGCTTGCCGTGCATGGGATATCCGAGCACACCAAGTTCGCCCCCGAAGTGTTCTACCATACCCTGAAGGCCAAGACATACTCCAAACCCAGGAATGAGGTTCTTTTCCAAGAGCGAGAGCGTTTTTGATAACTCAAAATCGGTCGGGTTTCCAGGGCCCGGGGACAAGACCACCATGTCTGGTTTCTTTCCATCGTCTACTAATTTTTGAATCGTTTTAAGTGCCGATGGACCACTGCGAAGTGTCATCACTTCCGCGCCAGTTTGACGCAAGTAATTGCCTAGTGTATGAACGAACGAGTCCTCGTGATCGACAAGAATGATTCTCTTTCCTTCACCAGGTCCTGCGGCAGCGGCCGGCTTAGCATCATCCCCGACCTCATCGTCGGTATCGATGGCCGCGTCAATGGCGTCCAACATTGCCGATGCTTTCAACTCAGTCTCGAGTTCCTCTGCCTCTGGATCTGAATCGTACAAAAGCGTTGCCCCGGCCCTCACCTCGGCGACGCCACTCTTCACCCGGACGGTGCGCAGCGTGAGTCCGGTATTCATGCTACCATCGAAACCGACCAGACCCACGGCCCCGCCATACCAGCACCTGGGAGAACGCTCATTGTCCTCTACGAATTGGATCGCCCACGTCTTGGGCGCGCCGGTAACCGTCACCGCCCATGTATGGCATAAGAATGCGTCGAGGGCATCGAACTCGGGACGCAAATACCCCTCGACGTGGTCGACCGTGTGTATCAGCCGGCTGTACATTTCGATTTGCCTCCTACCGATCACCTTGACGGATCCCGGCTCGCAAATGCGCGACTTGTCGTTCCGATCGACGTCCGTGCACATGGTCAGTTCGCTCTCCTCCTTCAAATTCATGATGAGGCTCTTGACGCGCGCGGCGTCCTCCAGCGCGTCCATGCCCCGCGCAACTGTGCCGGAAATGGGACACGTTTCGACCCGTATGGCGCCCTGTCGGTAATCGTTGGTATGGACCTTCTCGCATCTGACAAACATTTCGGGGCTGGCGCCCACCAGGTACTCGTCCTCGCCGAGGTTGAAGAAGAAGCCGTAGGGGCTTGGGTTGTTCGAACGCAATCGACGGAACAAACGGGAGGGACTGGTCTCCAACGGCCTGCGGAAGGTTTGGGACAGCACGACCTCGAAGAGATTCCCCACCTTGAATTCGCCCTTGGCGACGTCGACCGATTTGGTGAAGTCGCCCCGGGGGGTGTCGCGCGGCGAGAACTCACCTCCGTCGCTATGTGTGTTCGCGTCGAATGGCAAGAACGGCGTGGACGACCCATCGCGCGGCAGTCCCCTCGTGGATTTCGTACCGTACGTGAAATCCAACGACACAGTCCACGCAGATTCTCGACTCTGATCCACGACCACGATCTCGTCCGCGAGGTATAGCAGCAGGTCGCGCTGATTCGGATCGCGCTCCTGGGCCAGGTTGATAGGCTCGAATTGGAAGGTCAGGTCGTAGCCGAATGCGCCGAAAAGTCCGAGTTGGAGGTCCCCGCTCTCGTCGCTGTCGTACTGGAACAGGTCCACCAGGGCGCGGACGACGGAAAACAGGGACGGCTGCGCGAACGCACGAATCGGGAGAAAAACGAACGACGGGCCGTCGCGAGACGGGGAGGATGAGAGGCGTCGAGGGGTTGGCAAATCGATACGTGGGCGTGTGATCGAGTGGGGGGGGGGGAATGCAGCGGGATGCAAAAGGAGGAAAAACACAGACGTGCTGACGAAACGAACGACGACACTCACCTGTCTCGATCGTTCCTCCTCGTTGAACGATCCCACCTCTCCGGGGGGAGGCACGCGCACGTCGATGACGTCGTCGTCGATGGACACGTGCGACAGCGTCCCGACATCGAGCAATCCGTTCATCGCGTCCATGACCGGCCCGAGCAGCACTTTGCCCCTGGCGTTCAATGCGGTTATCTTGCACATATTACCGGTACCGGATACCTCGAGGGGTGGATCGACGAATCCGAGCGACCAGCGGGCGTATCTGCATTCGAAAGAGAGAGGAGAGGAAGAGAGAGTGAGATATGACGTACGAGGATGTGCAGAGCGAGATGATCACGAACAAGTCGATTGATATCATCCTCGTCGTCGCGCCTTGTCGTCACGACGTCAACCTCCATATTGGCCCGTCGTTCGCCGGGGTCGATCGACTACATATAAGCCTTCGTGAGAAATTAATAAATGATGTGTCCCCGCATGATTTCCATATCCGGGACCCTTCGACGACCACCCCACATCTTCCGACAAGTTGTTTCCCCCTCTCCCTCCCTCTCCGTCTTTTGTCTCACCTTCCGGGGAACTCGTAACTCGACGTCAGCACCGCCCCCTTCCTATGATCGAGTAGATCCACTAGCCTCTCGATGGCCCCGTCGCTCCCCCACTGCAGCGTCCCGTCGCCCTCGGCGAAGAACGACGGTACGTACGCGTCGCAATCGCCGTCGTCTCCATCCGCTCCTCCACAGCCATCGTCGTTCACGATGCCGTGGGTATATCGCAGCGGACGCACGGTCGCGTCGATCTCGACGCCGCCCGCGGTGACGAATATGCCACCGGCTGGACGACGGGGGGGGGGAGCGCCGAGTCCCCGAGTGCCCCCGTTCCTGGTCCCCATCATCTCCGATGCGGAACGTACGCCGACCCCTCCGGACTTGGCGACGTATACGGCGTTGTAATCGATTATACCGCCCCCGGTCGTCGTATCGGTCGAGGCCATCCGTCGCGACGACGATGCGCCCGAGAGGAAGCGCGACGACGACCGATCGGAGATCGGCGCGGTGAAGGCAGATATCATCCCCACCTGGGTGGACGACGTCGTCGAGAGTAGCAATGCGAGGGCCGCGTGCATCGTGGCGGCGATGCCGTGGTACCTTGCCATGACGACGGTGTCCTTGCGATTCGACGGAGGGATGACAATGGTTTCTACACAGACTCAACGCACCATCTCCATCCAAGTGGCATGCATCGCATTCATGACGGCCGTGTTTTTAAGGGTTTAAGTATTTTATTTTGACTGGTTTGGACAGACTGAATGTTGAGCAGGAGACAGCCCTTGGTCGCGGGTTCGACCCCCGTCTGGTGCATCCGGCATTCCCGCCGATGACGCACTTGTAACTCAGTGGTCAGAGTGAGGGTCTTATGCTGCTACAATTCGGTATGTTTTTTGCTGGTCTTATGGGTCTCATGATGCTACAATTCGGTTATGTTTTTTTAGACTTGTCTTATGCTGCTACAGTTCGGTTATGTTTTTACTGGACTTATGAGGGTCTTATGCTGCTACAGTTTGGTTATGTTTTTTTAGACTGGTCTTATGCTGCTACGTTCCGATAAGCTTTTTCTTTTACTAGTCTTATGCTGCTACAGTTCAGATATGCTTTTTGTTTTACTCATTCGGACGCGCACAGACATATTCTGTTGTTCAACTTCTGGACTGACATTTTTTTATTGGCATTACTGCACTGGTCAAGGTCTTTACCTCTGGTACTAGTGATAGTGATGGCGCTATGTGCCTATGATTATGATGCAGTGATGCATCGTTGTCGTGCACCCCCCTAGCCGTAGTTGATCATGTTCTCCCCCTTTCCCTTTCAATGTGTGATTCTAGAAAAAAATTCATAAGAACAGCAATTATTGGTATAAGCTTTTAAAAAAATGGGAATACTCTCATATGAGTAGTTGGAGTTGACTGCCGATGATTTATTGCTCGTAGGAAACAGTAATGATGTAAGAAAGAATATAGATTTTTTTCGGATCTGAAAAAAAGGAGAAAATCGTTCAGACTAACAGTATCATGTACAATACAAATTATCCACCACAACTGAATGTTAGTCAGATCACTATTAAGAACAACACACAACATAATAATATGCATCGTTGCAAACTCAACCAACGATAGATTTGGAAGAGAGCGATGACGTAACCCTTGAGAGCAAAGAGCGATCATCAACCAAAACAGGTGATTTTTTTGATGAATGGCACTCAGATCGTCCTGAAAGAAGACGTCATGACAGGAGGAGTAGCAGTGATCAAAGGAGCAAAGCTATGGATGATCAACGGACTGAACACATGGATGATATTGAGGATCAACAAAGCAGAGTAAGGGACTAAAGACAGATCCAACAGTTGGAAGACAGACTTGTCTAGATGGAAAATATGAACAAGAAACTAAAGTCGCAACTGATGGCGGCTTAACGATCAAGAAGTTGCTCAACGAAAGTAAAAATTCGAAGAGATAACGAATAGACTGCTGAAGAAGGAAAACTCGCAGATAAAATTGTAACTTTTTTCAAACTTTATCTTTTTCCGCGTTACAAGTTCTTGCTGGAAAATTGGATGGATTTCGATCCGGAGAACGAGAACAGCTTCTGTAATTTTGTCGGGAATAAGATGAATGAAATGCATAAGAATATGTGGATTAGGATGAATGGCCAGCAATTCAAGAGAGAGTGGACGATGTATATGTACCATTGATCGGACTTAAGTATTCAAATATGAGGTGCAATAGATTAGGATGAATGGCCAGCAATTCAAGAGAGAGTGGGACGATGTATATGTACCGTTGATCGGACTTAAGTATTCAAATATGAGGTGCAATCTGAGCAATGATATTCGATTGCAATACTTAGGTGAGTATACGGTGTGAAATAATATCTATTCCGAAAGATAGTCTCATATCAATTGCACAAATGTATTTTTGTGATAAACACAGACGACAAGGATCTCAAGAAAGTGAATCCAGATAAAATGAAGAATGGCCTTCAAGATTTCAGTGGCATAAAGTGAAGGAAGAGTTGTTCATGTTTCTTGCTAAATATGTCCGTAAGACACACTTGGATAGTGAAATCAAATGAAAATTGAAAAGCAATTAAGGTATGTCTTTTGTGGATTTGATAACTCCGAGTGACATTGCATTTGTCATCAGTGTGATCAAGAATGCTCGACAGGTGTGGGATCGGACAGTTTGTAAGGTAGGATAGGGGGAACCACTAAGGGATGGTGAAACTGAGGGGAAGGTACACCGTTATTTACATAGGGAACAGGTATGAAAAAGGAGAAGGGGAGGAGTCTCTGGAGTGACGAGGGAATGAAGTACTACAAATGTTCGGAAAAGGTATGGAAGAAGGAATACAAAGATAAAACGATAATGGTAGTGTTGTATCGTGGATTTGAGAAGTGGTTAAACACCTATGGGCGTGATATTATCCTATCAAAAAACTCAACAAAGTCTTTGTTTTCGGTGGTTGCAAGTTTGTTGGGGTTTATATAGTTATGGTTGGTATAGATGCGATCGAAATCGCATCGGT
>JALLBA010000358.1:0-19820 GCA_036939675.1 Cyclostephanos invisitatus
AGCAACAGCAACAGCAACAGCAACAGCAACAGCAACAGCAACAGCAACAGCAACAACAACAACAACAACATCAACGTTCTATCTAACCCTAACTTGTAACACAAGGCATAGCTCTTTGCCTGGTCTGATAGTTATGATAAACATGTGTGGACGCATTGATAAGACTTTATTCTAAGCATAAATAATTCAAGTTCAACCCGCAAAGACATCTCCACATACTCTCTTAGTCTAATCACTTAGAAAATGCATAGCTTGGGTCACTCCTCTCTCTTCTGTCCTTGCAATATTTCAGCACATTCGAGAAATTATATTATGAAGCCACGTATCTGAGAGTCTCCCCCCCAAAGGACAAGTTCCTCGCGGAGCTCGTCACACTTGCCATCGCAGATACTGAATGATTTGTTGAGCCCATTCTTTACACTCAGTTTATAAGTAGAATATTATCTCCGCCCGATAAAGGATGCCACGCTTCGACCTAGACACGGATTATGATATATATTCTATACAACGTCTTCAACGTCCGCGAGTCGCTTTACATTAATATGTACGCTACGAATGTCTTGAATAGCGTAATCATCCAATACAATACCAGTAGCCGTTTCGACAGCCTCCACGGAAGGATTGTATCGGTCACACCACCGTCCCCAATGACATCCCCAGCGTCCGTCCCGGCCTCGCCAAGCAGCCACCATCGAGACCATTCCCCGATCGTACGACGAAGGATGCCGCTACCCCGTCCTAACTTGTCGAGATACGGCCCCAACGATGCCAATGTGCCACCGAGCATGTACAGCCCGAGGAAGTGTCGTGGAATCACGACGAGGAGGGAGGCGGAGCCCATTCCCGATGCCATCCTCGCCGCGATCTTCCCGCCCCACCGTCCTCCGCCGTTCGTCAGCAGGATCGGATCCCTCGACTGCCGAATGCATCTCGTCGGATCGACGTACGCTACGTCGTCGTCCAACCCTGCGTATCGATCGTCGCCCAACCTCCCGATGGCATTGCCTATCCTCGCATTCCCTAGCATCGTCGATGTCATGCCGAGGAATGCGTGGACGATGCCCAATACGCCGCCGAATATCGGATCGACGAGGTGGGAGTACGACCAGAGTATCGCGACGAAGGGCGCGTCGTCGAGATGACTCGACGGGGGGCGGTGGGGGGGAAGGAGCAGGGTGAGCAACGTGGCCAATGCCGTCCATCGATATTCGTTGTCCATCCAGGATGACGACGACGACGACGACGACGACGACGAGTACGAGTACGACGACGCTCGATGACGCATGAAGCGCATCATCCAGGATGCGACGCACGCGCCGAAGCATCCGGACGATACCGCGGCGACGCACGCCGCGTTGAACGCGTGAAATGCCGCGAACGACGCGACGCGCGCGATCGTCGCGCCCCCCGTGCGTCTCGTCGTCTCGACGAACGACGACGCATACGCCGCGGGGGGAGGCGATGGTGCAGACGAAAGCGTCCGATCGACGATTGCGTTCGCGCCTCCTCCTCCTCCTCGTACTCCTCCCCCGCCCCCTCTCACCCCATCGATCGCCGCGTGCGTCGAAACATGCGTCCACCCGCCGCCAACGCCGTCCCATCCCCGACGACCGACGATGGACGTTACCGACGGGAGGGTCCCACCGACAATCCCCCCTCGGGATCGATGGAATCGTACAACCCCCGATGAGTCGTCGTTCGCGTCCTTCTCGTCGTGGAACGACGCGCGCGTCGTCGTCGTCGTCGTCGTGGCGGGAACGCGGAGGATGTCCGATGCCGCGGCGTAGGAGGAGGAGGATGACGACGACGACGACGACGACGACGTGGGGCGGGGATGATGGTACGACGATGCGGCGTTCGCCGTGGTGGCACATGCCATCGTCGTCGTCGTACCCAATAATACCGCGACGAGTCGTCGTCCCTTTCGAATCATCATCGTCGTCCGTCGTTTTGAACCTCCGTCTCTGCCTGCCGCGGCCGCCGACGACCGACCCCTTACACGAAGACGGCGCAAGACAGACCACAACCTCTTTCCCGCCACAAGGTCGCGCTGTACCGAGCCGCACAACAACATCGTGTCCTCTCCACACGCGATGATGACGATCCCCGACGACGACTACGATGACGACGAAGATGCCATTCCCCATCCCCCCCCCATCCCGACCGCGTTCGAGGTCGCGGCATGTCAGTTCTCGTCGTGGTATCACGCCTTCCGCGACATGGATCGCCACCGCCACGACGATGACGACGACGACGACGACGACGACGACGATGACGAGGCCGGGGGTGCCGGTCCTGGTATGGGGGGGACGACATCGGCGACGAGAACGAGGATTGGGAGTAGGAGGAGGAGGATCAGGATGAGGCGTAACGTCACCATCGAATCGACCATCATCAGGCCGCTGCCGGCGGAATTCGTGAACTACCTCCTCTCCGATGGCGTTCGTTTGCCATCGTGCGCCACGAGGGTGTCGTCCTGTTTGAACGATGCCGATCATCGCGGCGATGATATAGACGATTATTACGACCAAGACGATGACGATGTTCGTTTGGAGCATGATGACGGCTCGTCCGACGACGACGACGACGATGACGAAAGTGGAATAGTGGGCAACACGCATCATGCATTCCCGGACCTTACCGCCAAGGTGCAATCCGTACTGGACTCGTACTCGAATCGTGGACGGGATGGAAATGGGGGACAGGGCGGGGGTTGCTTCCCGAAATTGAATTGGTCATCGCCTCGGGACGCATCGTGGATGAACTGCGGCACCCTCCGCTGTCGGAAGGCGGGGGACGTGTACCTGCTGTTGAAGAGTAGCGACTTCGTCGCGTTCGATCTGGAGAGGGCGTGGGCGGGGGTGCGGGACGAGGACGAGGGCGAGGACGAGGGGGGGGAGGGCGACGCGAAGAACGAAAAGGTGGAGGAGGAGGAGAATGATGGCGAGGGGGGAAGACTCGATGCGTCGACGACGGCGACGGCGACGGAAAGGACGACGACGCCGCCACGGGATTTCGGGTACGAATTGGTCCTGAGGAAATGGTGCAACCTACACCCTAGCATGGAATTCCGGTGTTTCGTTTACGATAAGGAATTGGGTGAGTTCTTGGGTGGGAGGAAGGATGGGAGGGATGCATCCATATCATTTATATATATATATATTCGCCCGTTTAATTGACATTTTCTGATCGTCCTCTCCCGATTGACAAACACAAAACGAAACAAAAAAAATATGACCAGTGGCCATATCCCAGCGTCATCCCAGCAAATATTACTCGCACCTGCAGCCAACTGATCCGTCGTTTGACGACGGATCCACGGGCCACCATCGCTCCCACCCCCATGTCGATTCCATACTCGCGTTCTTCGAATCGTACGTTCGGGACAGATTCGCGGATGGCACGGTACGACGGTACGTCCTCGACGTGTACCTAGACGCGCGCGGACGCGTTTGGATTGTCGATTTCAACGTCTGGGGGGGGAGGACGGATAGTCTCCTCTTCGACTGGGACGAATTAATGGCATTGGGCGGGAGCGTGCGCGATGCGAAGTGGAGGAGGAAGATGGGTGGCGTTGTCATTGACGACGAAGTAATGATCCCGGAAATGAGAGTCGTGACGAAGGGCATGAAATCCATGACATACGATCCTCTGTCGTCCTATCGCGGTCCCACCGACGTAGTGAATCTCCTTGGCGGTGGCGGCATCGGAATCGGAGACGATGCCTCCTTCGAAGATTTCATGAAACTTTGCGTTCGCCCATCGGAGATGTGAGTGTCGGGACAGGTTCCATGATATGACTTATTTTGGTCTTCGGTCCGTTCTCTTGCGCAATATGGAATGTATCAACGGCGAATGGGTTTAAAAGGATATTGGCTAAGTTTCAATAGTGCGCTCATTAGCATGGTCTTCTCTCGAGAAACATGGAACATGAAATCATTTTTCCACCACCTCCAGCTTTTCAAGAGTGGTCATTCGCCATTAACTTTCATCGTTCAGCAATATTCGCCATATTTTTGTTTTGATATAGCCTCGCATTCTTCCAAGGCCAATGCTATCTTCATGTCCATGACCTTTGCTTGTGCTCCAACGTAATCGTCGGTCTCTATTTTTTCCACGAATAGTCGGTCCCATTCTTCGAACTCCGAATCAATATCTAAATCGAGTCGCATGCTGTCAGTACAATCTCCTTCTTGGCCTCGTTGAACAGCGCGTTGGATATCGCCGGACTCGTAGTTTGATTTGCCAGTAAAATCCAATACCCCGCTTAACACCGACCTTTTGATAACATCGCCGATCAGGCTTCTGTCGTCCGTTGTAAATAATGCCGCAACGATACGATTGTCCAGTGTCTTCGATAAAAACTCCAATATTTTCCCTCCCACCTTCTGCTCTAAAGATAAATTCAATGCCTCTATCAACAATGTAAAAGGCAACAGCTCTACTAACGGCCCAATTGTGGCTCCGAGGGCAAGTAGAATCTTAGGCGTCGTGAATTTTTGACGTGAGCTTCAACATTTAGCCTCGATGAGAGATATCGACACGTCTACGATGCTCACCTTCAATAACAGAATCCAATCTTTCATGTTAACCTCCTCTGATACGACGCGATGGATGAGTTCCTTCGTCACATCTCCAAACTGATACTCTCTTTTTCCCGTGAAATTCAGCACGAGAGTTCTTGCCGTAGATCCGACCATATCCGTTCCACTTCTAGCCTGCGAGTCGATCCATTTGACAATCTCCGTGGCCTCTATTTTCGGTGCAAAGCTAACGACCTCGAAGAAATGCATGTCCGAAATCCCCCTACCGGTGGCTACGAGGTCATTTGTGTTTTTCTTCACCACCCTCTGCGCACGCAGCGTGGTTCGTCTAACGTCCCTCGTTCCCTTTTTGGTAACTTTCGCGACGTTGGATATGGCATTGACAGCCAACGACTGAAAGTCAGACCCCCCTCTCTCGGCAACACTAGCAAGACCAGACGTTATCTCGGATGTCCTCCTTCCCATCGCACTCGTAACACTTGATGCAACATTGTTGAACGCGGACTGAGCATTTTCGATGGCGGACCATCCTCCGCTTGCCCTCAGAATTGTTTCTGTTGCGGCATCCGCTGATTCGTTGTCAGATGCCCCGCTCTCGTCACGAACGTTGATATTTACAGAGAGATTACTCAGATAATCCCCCGTCGAGCCGGGGCGGATTTTATCGTACAATTCAATCATGCCTTTCCGCTTCATGGGCAGCGATGATGTATGCGGGCCGCCATAAAATGCATTGCATTCAGACTTGATCAGTCCTGTGAGAAGCAGTAAGGATGTTCGTCTTGAGAGACATTTTTCCGGCGCGGCATTGCCGACCGCGGCATCGCCTCCGTCGAGTGGCCTCATGTCGGGCGCATCAAGGGTGGGGTTCGGTGGCGGGTGAAGTGGATGGGGGGCGGGCGGGGCCGTGTGATGTATGTGGGCGTCGAGTCGGCGTCGCTCGGTTTGTTCTTTATTTTTTCATGAGTTCCCCCCTTTCCTCCCCCCCGAAAAACACCAAGACCCCACCCCACGTCATGGCCGACCTCCGACCGTGTCATAAACACATGCCATGAGGAACTTTCTAGTGGAATTTTTCTTTGGTCCTTGCCTTGACAACTCGGCAGTGGATTTGCGCCAGGATGGATCATATCAGGAGCGGCAGCAGCTTTCACAGCGGCAGTCTCAGTCCCAGCAACGTTTAAATGGCGGCGGCGGCAGCAGCAGGGAGTTGAAGACGTTGACACCAATCCCCGAGAGCGACGACCGAAGCAGGATCACGGACAACGGCAATGGAAACAATTCCGTTAAAAGCAATAGCAGCCGCGACCTCGCTCGAGGCGTCGCGACGAATGGTGGACAAAGGTTGAGATCGTCTCATCGTCTTTCGCGCAGCGATGATGCATCTGTCATGACTGCATCACTTGTTGAGACATACAGGGGCTACTCTGCCGATGATCGTGAAGAATATTTGGACGAACAAAGTGTAATTCGACGGAGTCTGAAAGATGTCGCAGTGTCGAAGAGGACGAATCGAGGGGAAGGGCGGCCGTCACAACGGCGAATTGTCGAAATCAATGTTCCTGAGCAATGCCAGCCTTCTGCGGTTATGGATCAAACCTCTGATACGTCGGCATTGGAAAGTTGGATCAAAAAGACGGCTTGTGCAGGCGATCCAGAAGATGGAGTTATAGACTATGACAACGTCACGACCATATCCAAAGCATCCAAAAACCCTTATGGCGTGTTAGGGTTAGACGACCGGGCATCTCCACGTGAAATTCTCAGAACATACAAACATAAACTGAACGAAACTGCACGGTCGGGTGGAAGTGACAAAGCATTCTTGGATGTGGATAATGCCTACAGACGAATACAGGCCGATATTGCTCGTCGGGAGAGTCGAAAAGAGCGAAGGCGGGTATCGCAGCAGGTGAATAGCGTTAGCAGGACGAAGCCGAGCCGAAGCAAGTCGAAAAGGGGATCGTCTCACTCATCAGATGACGATTCGGATTCCGCAAAGTCACGCATCGGGAAACGGCTGAAAGATCATAGGGAGCTGGTAAAAGGTTTATTTACCAGCGACAACTCCACTTCGCACAAAACAACCTTTCCTTCCAGCGGCTCGGTTTCGGGCCGAGGTCAAGTGACGACCTTAAAAAAATCCATCAACAGTCAAGCAAAGGCGTTGTTGGAAATGAATCTTGTTGCCGTGGAAGCGGGGGCAGTAAACGTCAACGAGCAGAATAAATCCATTCAAAACAATTGCTTTTATTTAAGCTTGGCTGCCAGTTATCTCAGTGGTGCTGGCGCCTTTGAGGAGGATCCAACGTTGCCCTATTATTTGAAAACCAAGAGCGCCAGTGCCTCCACGGATAAAATGGAAACCGTACGATTGGAGGACAAGCAGAAGCAGAATACCATGAGTCTGGCGCTGCAATTAAAACGCGCCATCGAATCGGCTGTGCTTTTGGTCCATCCTGAATGGGCCAAGACGGGAATGGTCGGCGAGGAGGTGCAAGCGTTCAGCGACTTTTTGGTGTATGCCCTCGATTCGAACTCTGTCCTCGGCCACTGGGCCATAGCCGTATTCGATGAGGCTAGCGGATTTGTGGATGTATATCGCGGTAGACATTATGGGAAGATATACCCCCCCATCAAGCGCATTACCAATCCGAGAAGGGCGAGAAACAATGACCGAGGCACCGCAGGCGCGAGGTGGAGGTATAAGGAGTGCGACGACGGTGCGAAGCGCGGCAGCACGCTGACGTTGCGATATGTGGACAGCCACTATCAACCATTGCTCCCGGAATTGACGAAGATGAGGAATGAAGGACGACGAGATGCGGATAGCGGGCGGGGACTCGTCGACCGCCCAACGCTCGAAGATCTTTTGACCACACTTGACAAGTGGAATGTGTTACACGTGGTGACCGATGGCCGTGCGTGACATAAATTTACATCGTACACAGCATACATTTCTTTTAATTCTCATATTTAATCAAGGCGTTGCTTTGATGCGGCAGTTTTCTCGCCCTAATCATTAACTTGTTACCTCACTTGCTCTTTTCGTGCGGTGATTGTAATCATTTCGTTTCAGCCAAAAAGATAGACGAGACCTTCCACTATATGCAGACCCCAGGATTGAATCGCAGAATCGACATGTCACGCAGTCGAAGTATAGCAGACAGCTCCTTCGTCCGTACGCAATTTAGATTGTGTATCAGTTGCGACAGTTGGCAGATAGCCTTGTGTCTGCTCCAGTTGTTGGGTTGACTCCCTGTTGTTTCCATTTCATCAGGGTTGAGCAAAGGGATAGGAAAAATCGAATACAAAGTTTAACGGCTTTGGTCGCTCACCTTCAAGGTTGGATTCCTGCATAGGTTCCTAATATCGAAATCGCCTCTGCGTGTATTGAACAAAATGCGAGGGAGATACGCGTCCGAGATTGAGCATTTCATACAGCACACAGTAAATAAAAAACAGCATTTCGCTCTCACATGTAAGCATCCGTAAAGTCGGCGTTTTCTGACGAGAAGTTTTCCATAGACATATTCGGTGAGATGATGTCCGATGGAAAAACGAAAATGGAGCCGCGAAAGCAAACACATCACCACGAACATGATATATTTTGCGGAAGCGATGATGATATCGCCCCCTTCACACTCTCACCGACGTCGGCCCCCTCGAAGCTCGTGGCCGTCAACACCGCATTCGAGAATATCGTGCCCCTCAACGAGCTGCCCATGAACGACGCCCTATCGACGATGGCGTTCGTGAAGTCGGCGTTGTCGAAATTCGAATCCCTCAGGTATCCCTTCGAGAATTGCGCCTCGCGGAATATGCCGTTGGACACGTCCGTCTTGCTCATGATCACGCCCGACAGGTCGTACTCGTTCCCCTTCACGCCGCTAAGATAGCACTCGCGTAGATCGTACAGCTTGTCGCGGGCGGCGTTCGCCTGACCCATCTTGGAGGAATTCAATACGCATCGCGACTGTATTATTTGGGGGTTGGGGGATGGGTTGGAGAAGGAGGAGGAGGAGGAGAGTCATTTTTAGGCAGGCGGGGGTGGGATGGGATCGATCCTTTCCCTCTCATGACGATGTGACTCGCGGCCGCCGGCGCGATGGTGTATTAATACATCATACATTATATATACAATTATATACATGATGATCCCTCCTCACCTTGTCCGAATAGTCAATGGGGGGTAATTTGAATTCCTTCGTCTGACCATCGGCGTAGGATGGTAGGGGAGATAGTAGGAGCGTCGCCGCGATCATGACGGCGGAGAGGGCGGTGGCGGCATTATCTGGGTTCGCTACTCCGACGACGACGCGGCGGTGGTCCCGCTTCCTCTCCTCGACTCCGACGACGTCGTTCGCGCCGACGCCGCCGCCACCGGCGGCGGCGAGCTTGTTTGCCGAGGAGGGGGAGCGGACGACGAGGAGGGGGGATGGCGCGAATGCGTCGACGCGGTGGTAGTAGCCGCTTGCCGCCGCTGCCGCTAGTAGCAAGACTCGGGAGATTGTTGTTCGTTTGGGTGTCGTCATGGTGGACGGTGCTAATGTTGATGGAAGAGTAAATAATTCGGTGTAACTTAGTCTGGGAGGCGTCATGATTGAACACTGACTCACTGGATATATCCCTTCGCGTCTTGTGTCTTTTAGTACGTCACCAATATTGCATGTTATGTAACAGTTGCACATTCTAAAATTGGAATATCACTCTCTGGTGGCATGGTAATGTATGCTGGCGAGGCCTTCAAAATGAATCGCGACTTGTGAGGACAGGATTAAAGCATGATTTCTTTGCACTGTACGCTGTCTCACCTCCCGCCGCCCTTGCTCTCGTCGGATCCCCGTTGCCCATGCATCGGACGACGTCCGTCACCACCAAGCTGCACTCTCCCCTCACTCTCGCATGTCCCCCCTACATCTTACGGCCGATAAGGACATCGTTAACAACATGCCATCGTCAAGCGGCAAGATCCCCTCCACGATTGTTTGCATTATAGCAGTCGTCATCCACGGAGTCGCGACCGTCCAAGGCCTGGCCGCGCCATATCCTCCGAGAAACACCAACCCCCCGCCGACGAATCGTCATCGACTCGACCACCAATATGATGGCGGTCGACGCGCCCTCGCATCGTCCGCGTCCTCCGCGCTCATCGCGGCATTCCTCACGACGTCGACGCCGAAGATCGTCAACGCGCGATACGTCCTGAACGAGTCGACCGGGGAATACGACGAGGTCATCGACGAGGATTGGCAAGCGACTTGGGGAAAACGACTCGACAAGGCGAGGTCGATGTCGACCGAGGACGTTTTCCTAGCCGCGCAGGGTGCGGGGAACGTCGACGTTCGAGGGGGCGAGGGGGAGAGCGAGGCGTCGAGGAAACGCAGGGCGATGGCGGGCTGCAGGAACGATCGGTTGCGTCAATTGAGCGGCGTGGAGAGTTCGAAGGAATGCACGGCGCGCGTTCTGCGGAACGATTACATGTTCATGATAGATGCCATGTGAAATCATGCAATGCCAGTGCGAACACAACAAATGGAGACGTCCCTGTCCCGAATCACACTGGACGAAACGTAAAGGGTTAACTATAATTGGACTAACTATCTACTCCCGACAACCATATGTTAATATCTTCGTTTATTATGAATAACTGAAGAAGGAGCCATTCGACAAACGCTCCGAGATGAAGATCGAAACATAGGACGCCAATAACGCACCTGGCAATAGCGCGCTCAGTGGGGTCATACCGGACGCGGTGAGTGCCAATATCAATACCGTCGCCAACGGCGTCCTCGTGATGCTCGTCAACGTCGCCGCCATGAAACTCATGGTCATCAACGGTGATGCCAGGGACGATGTCGTCATAGAGATGGGCAGCCACGGACGCAATGCCGATGCGAACGCATGCGATAGCATCGCGCCGTTCGATAACAATGGAAATATGACGCCTCCCGGGAATTTCCCAGCCGACGCAATCGCGATGGAGGCGAATTTCGCCATGCCCACTTGCAGCGCATCGCATCCGTCGGATGAGAACGGCATGTTCGGGTCCACCCTGGCGAGATGCGTCATCATCGTCGGTATGCCGTGGGACGTGGCGGAGAATGGCGTCATTTGGCCGTCGATCATGCTCTGGAGGCTGCCCTCCCCCCAGAACATCGTTTGGGGGTAAAACATGCTGATCATCCCGACTGCCAATGCGACGAGTATCTTCTTCACGATCGTCGCGACCATCTCCCTGCCACCATTATCATCGCTCGATGACGCCCTATTCGATCCCTTCGCCGGGGGAGGGCGCCATATCAGCGATTTGAGGATTCTCACCGTCTCGTGAAAGGCGGTGCCGACGACGGCGCCACCGATCCCGCATGCCAATCCCACGAGTATCGTATCCCCCCCCGTCAATACCCCGACGCTCGCCCTGGGTGCGTACAGGAAGTGCCCGCCGACGTTATTTTTCGGCGTCAGCATCCCCCTAACGAATGCCATGCCCGCCAGGGATGCAGCCATACCGGCGCTCCAACTCTTCGCGGCGAGTGGTGATAATCCCGCGCGACGACTCGTCATTTCCATGGCGAATATCGGCCCGGCCAGTGGCATGTTCATGAATCCCGTCAACGTGCCGGCGGCCCCCGCGTACGCGAGCGTTTCCTCGATGTACGACGACGACGACGACGATGCAGATGACGAGTATGACGGCATGTTCTTGTATCGTAGGTACTTCCTCGCTAGAGATACCCCGACCAAACCACCGGCGGTTACCTTTTCATGCGCGCATGGTTTGCAGAGAGGAGTAGGGAGGCGATGTGTTGTGTCATTCAGAAGGAGCAAAAAACCAATCATCGGAAGAGGGCCGGATCATATAATACATATACATATATACCATTCCATGCAATACTATCATGCGGCAGTCCCATCATCATTACTACTTACCATCGGTGCTTCCGGACCCAGACTGAAGCCGGACACGGACGTCAAACAGCACATGACCATGACCGGCAACAAATGTCGAGTGGCATTCGGGAAATCGTCCATCCTCGCGCCATCCTCCCTCGATAATATGCGCACGTAATCATGGGCCGAGAATAATTTCGGTCGGTACAGCGTCGACGATATCGCGACCATACTCCCACCGAGGGTGATGATCATTGGTATGTACGCATGCGGATACCGATTCAGGAGCATGCCGACCTTCGTCGAACCAATAACGCCGAGGCCGCCGCCGCCGCCGCCGCCATTCCCGAAAATCGACGTCGGTATCGTCTTCCACAATAGCTTGAATCCGAACTTCATGCATTTGGAATAGATGTACCCGACGAGGGATGAGACGGCGCCTACCGCCATGGCCAATGCGAGGGGGGTATCATCGCACGACGACGATTTTTGGACGCTGTCGTCGTCGTCGTCGTCGTCGCAATTAACATCATCATCGATGGATGGGATCGCCGAGAAGAAGATGGCCGTAGTTTTCGAGATGGAAGGCTTCGATAATAATAGGGGATATGATGATGCTGATGATGAAGATGGTCGATGATGAAGGAAATAAGAACGCGTCGTCGTCGATGTAGGTCGGACGGTCGATGGCGACAGCAGCGCGTGGGCGTCGAGCTTTAGCAAGAGCAGCAATGCCAGGATTCGACGGGCGCACGTAGTGGTCATCATTACGATGGAGAAGAGCCTCAAGTGGACGTAATGATGTGAGAGGGTGGTGACTTGATACTGGATATTGTGCGTTCAACGGGATATCATGATGTCATGATTTCTCGAGCTTTCTCGCTGCGGTGTGATTTTCGTCTTGTTGGATGTGGCGGATACTAATTCACATACACCGGAATTAATATTGATAGACTTGCCAGCTGCCTCTATGATCCTCTCTATCTCCACCGTCCGTCCTCCCCCCGCCCCCGCCGCAGTCGTCGTATCATCTAGTATCTAGGTAGGTAGAGAGGGCGATGGAAGAAAAGAAACGCGCAGAGGCCGGGGCGGGGCGGGGCATGCATCGTCCCCTGAAAGCGAATTTAACTAGGTACGATGAATCGAATGATGATCCACGCTTCCTCCGCCCGTGCACGTAGGGCCATGACATCGTTCAACGTCCCGTCGTCCTTGTCATCACTCCCGTCGTGCGGTCGAGGGAACGCCGTCCTCGGCGTCATGCGCAAGCAGCTCGCGTCGTCGTCCTTCGCCTCCTCCGCCGCATCCGCCGCAGTCTACGACGAGGACGGCGCCAACGCCACCGTGTCCGGGGGGAACAACGACGGTCGATTCAGCATCGCCGGTACGTTCCGGGAGGGGAGGGCGTCGTATCTCGATACAAGCGCCACGACTCCCATGGATCCGCGAGTATTGGATAAAATGATGCCCTACATGGTCAGTTTTCGGTTTGTACTCACCACACGCGTCCACGCTCACGCTGCATAGATTACTTCGATCTCACTTCGACGCGTTTTCTTTCTTCGCTTTCTCTCACATTATATCATCTCTGTGTGTCTCTCTCATCTCCTCTCTGTGTTGTCTCTTGTTGTCGTTGAATACATTTCGATGAATATATTCTCATCATCGCGCATAATATTTGACGTTCGCCGTCTCGTCCGTCCGTAATCGACAACAACGAAATCATCGCGCCGAATCAATCGTAGATCGGATCCTACGGCAATCCCCACTCCCGAACACACTCCTACGGATGGGAATCCGAGACCGTCGTCGAAACTGCCAGATCGCAGGTGGCGAATCTCATAGGGGCATCGACCAAGGAGATCATCTTCACGAGCGGCGCGACGGAATCGAACAATCTTAGCATCAAGGGCGCCGCCCACTTTTACGGGGGGGGGGCAGCGAAGACGAGCGGCAAGAGGCACCTGATAACGACCCAGACGGAACACAAGTGCGTCCTCGACTCGTGTCGATCGTTGGAAATGGAGGGGTATGACGTAACCTACCTTCCCGTGCAACAATCCACGGGCATGGTCGATGTGGCCGAACTCGAAGGTGCCATGAGGGAGGATACGTTGCTCGTTAGCGTCATGGCGGTGAATAACGAGATCGGCACGAGACAGCCCATCGAGGAGATTGGCAAATTGTGCAGGAGCAGGAAGGTCCTTTTCCATACCGACGGTAAGTGATGGTAAATGAAAAAAAACAACAAATAATCATCGAGAGGGGAGGGATGTTCGTGACCTTCTGCGTGTATGTCTATTGTCTCTCGTCTATTTTGCGGATTCGGTATCATGGGGGGGGTGGGGGGGCTTGAGGAGAAGGGGGGTGGGCGGGGGGGGAGGGCACACTTCATTTTCCCCTTCACTCGTGATGAGTAATGGATTCGACTCATGTCTCTTTTTTTTCGTAACCCCCCCCCCCCCCCTCTCACCGTGCGCTCCTTTCCCCCCAACCTGTTGAATATATCCGCCTTTTCATCGTCATCATCTGTTCGCGCCCGCACAACAGCCGCGCAAATGCTCGGCAAGCTCCCCATCGACGTGAACGCCATGAACATTGACCTGATGTCCCTATCGGCCCATAAAATCTACGGCCCGAAGGGCGTGGGCGCCCTATACGTCCGTCGTCGTCCGCGCGTGCGTCTCGAGCCTCTCTTCAGCGGGGGTGGACAGGAGCGCGGACTTCGTTCCGGGACGCTGCCCCACACGCTCTGCGTAGGATTCGGCGCCGCTTGCGAACTGGCCCAGAGGGAGATGGGTTTCGATACCGCCTGGGTGTCGTACCTTAGCGACAAGCTCTGTAATGGCATCGAAGAACGCATACCCATGGTGATACGGAACGGACACACCGAAATGCGCTATCCAGGGTGCGTGAATTATTCCTTCGCGTACGTCGAGGGCGAATCACTCCTAATGGCATTGAAGAACGTGGCGGTGAGTTCGGGATCGGCGTGCACGAGCGCGTCGCTAGAGCCGAGTTACGTATTGCGCGCCCTTGGTGTCGACGATGAGTTGGCACACGGCAGTTTGCGTTTCGGGATCGGACGTTTTACTACGGAGGAGGAGGTTGAGTTCTTACTCGAATTGTTGGAAGAGCACGTGTCTAGGTTGAGGGAAATGAGTCCGCTGTGGGAAATGGTCCAGGAGGGTATAGATTTGAAGTCAATCCAGTGGAGCCAGGACGCACATCATCATTGAGATATACTTGGTAGGGACTGATTGAGAAGGAGACTATTACAACTGTTATAAGAAGGGGCTTTGACGCCCGTAAAAAACGTACGATACCATTTGGCTGTATTCAGAGTTCATAATCATAAAACATGCTTGATCTAGGTATTCTTCGTACCGCTTCTTTCATTCCGCTTTGAGTCGGCACATCTCAAATTTCGACAAGTCAGCTATCAATCGTACCTCGAGATTCTTTTTTGCTTTGTCTGGCTGCCCTCATTTGTTTTGGTGCCGTTAATTGAGATTGATAGGGACTATCGACCCAGCTGGCGTTTGCTCATGGACGTTCCCCCTCCGCTCCAGTCAGCCCGAAGCAAACGAACAAGTGTGCCCATTCCTAACGAAGGACGGATCAGTTTATCCCTTGCGATCCAGCAATCTAGTCAGCTACGTTTCTTCATCAAATAGACATCAAAACTATTGTACATCATCGACATCATTTCGGGCACATCATCACCCAGATCCATCACCGGGAAGATTTGTTTAAGACTTGCAACTAGATCTACCAAGGTTGGATGAAAGAGTGCATATGAGCCGGCTGGGTAGTGTGGCGATAACTGATGTGGTCGGGGGTGTGAATCAAGCAAAACATACGAAGAGGAGGAGGAGCAACGAGGTGGTAGAAGTACGAGCACAGTTTCTGGAGGCTTGGTAATCACCGCTGCGATATACGAGTGATGGTCTTGACAGAAATTCAAGATAGCTTCCAGTCCCAGCGCATGATTGGTCGAGTAGGTAAGGATTCCCTGCTTTGGTTCTCGGACTAGCTGCAACGTCGAGGTAATATTTTTTGAAGTGTTGCACTTTTCGTTTGGATGATCGCTGTTGCTGCAGTCATTTTCACAAGCATGGAAAATTTCATCCAGCGAAGAATGCTCCACTCCATCGGTTTTGCGGCAGCCGATAAGATCGCTGTGCAATTTTATGCCTTCCTTGATTGAATTTTGTAAGAACGCAGAATTAATGACGCCCACGGGATTACTTTTGGCAGTTTCTGCTGCTGTGATTGCTTTCAGAAGATTGCACGCCATTGTCAGCGCAATGGAGGTACATGCGCTCCTCCCGAGGCTGGCATCGCTGTACTGGCTTATGTCGGAGTGAATGCAGTTGGTGGTTTCGTTCGCGCTTTCACTCCCAGCGACGCACATACAGTCAGAATCGCCGCTCAGCAATGATTCAATAGCCCTCTCAACATTTCCACATACACTTAACGCCTGAATTGAATGATCCCTGTCAAAGCCCATCGAAATGAGCATGGCTATATCTGAGTAGCTGTCTGATTCCATGGGTTTTGGCTTTGGTAAATTTCCAATCCTCGCGCGGGAAATCCACCCACCGAGGCGCAGGGCACAGTTGCTGGATTGAGTCCGTCACCTCCGGGCGCACAAAATATGCACGAAAAGCAAAGAGCGGAGCCAGAGAAAAGCTGGGATAGTCGCATTAGAGTGGCCTTAAAAAAAAAAAAACTTGAGGTGTATGGTATGATACGAGTACCCTTTTGGGTGTGCATATGCGTTCGCGCCAATTTTTTTGTCCCAGACAAGTTGCATACCGCGGACAAAGAATTTTGCACATCGTTCCCCAAAATGCATACCCTCTTCCCGCCAACGAATCACCATGATCGAGGTCACCAGAATGACGACCCTCTGAATCGTTGTCATCGGATTCACTCCTGTAACGTTCTCTATAAGTTGCAGTGGTGACAGCCGCTGCCACTTCCTCACGCACTCCAGGGTGACTTGCTTGTTTTCCCTCCTCAACACGCTCATTTGACTTTGGGTTCAATCCACAAGAAAACAATCGCTGCCTAATATTGAGAGGCGCCGCCACGGGATGACTACGCAGTTCATCTGTGATTTCTTGAAACGATTTCGCATTGGAAGGGCGAGACACATCGTTGATGTTGATTATGGGCGCAGCCGCATCTAGAGTACTATCTTTTCCCACCTTTTTTCCAGGAGGAGAATCGTCAATGTCGATGACAGGCGCGGGCGCATCTAGAGTAGTACTTTTTCCCAGGCAGGAGTTGGGAAGAGCGGCCGCAGCAACAGGCGCCGCAGCGGCATTCCGGGTTGTGCTACGCGTTGATTTTTTGGGGGCATCTTGATCTGCCACGCATTTGGAGACGCGTTTCGATTGTCGCGAGGCTGGCATGAGATGAATTATGGTTCTTGACAGGTGTGGTGGTTCGATGAAATATTGAAGAGGCGCCCTGACACAATGAAAGCCCTGAACTGACAGGTGAGATATTAAAAAAGCCCCGGAAGGGCAGGGGAGACGAGTGATGATTTGCCCCCTTCGCCAAAATAAGGCTTCTCAGCTTCGGGTGATTGATTTTAAAAGTGACGAAATAGGTGATGTTATTTAAAAGTCCAAAAATAACAAGTGAGTATATTGAGAATAAAGAAAGCTAAGACTATGCTATTGTTAAAGTTCAAAAATAACATGTTGGTATATTTTAAAAGCGACTAAATTTTGTTATGATATTTTAAAAGTTCAAAAACAAAACTATGCTTAATTAAAAGTTGTTTTCGATTGCGACATATTATTAAAGTGATTTTCGAAGGCGGCATATTATTATTTACCAAACGTCCAGGTGAGTACATTTTAGCTATTTTCCCTTTTAATTATCCTTACATCCAAATGACCTTCCAAATTCTTGGCAGCGATTTTTTCCCTAGAAAAAGTTTTTTTCCCGCTAGAATTCACGGATGATAGCTTCATTTGTGGGGGCGAGTGTCATAGGCCATAGCATAATGGCAGGAAACATCCTTGCTAATTGTCGTGATTCGCTAAATAGCCAATCGCTGATGTAAGCAGGTGACAGACAGTTGCCCGGATCTTTATATCTTCTTCAAAGAAGAAGACAGATGTCAGATTCAAGCATGTGTTGAAGACGACCACATAATATATGACAATTCCTATGTGGAATAAGTCGACACCTCAGCTCGGTTGGATATCTTGAATTTTAAAGATATCCTCCAAGGAATCTGTGCCAGATATACCACAGGCTACAAACAAGATCCAGACTTGGATCCAGTTCAACAATATTCCCGTATGTAGACTCAAGTACAGGACAATGAATCCTTCTGAGCTGGCAAGAAACAAACTCCAAATGTGTGCCTCGGACATACCAGACCGCATGGAATCCTATGCGATGCGCATGTTCCTCATCCATTGGGTGAGATCACTTTTCTCTTTAAAATAAGCTTATAATTTTCATTGCAATATTTCTGTATCATCGTGCTTCCTCTTTCCACAGCGGAAGCGCTATCCAATTATTCCACTTCCTACTATGGTAAATGCTTAGGACACTACTAGTAAAACAACAGCTTTATGGCTATGGTTGCGTATATGCGACCATTATTTTTAAGCTTCCAAAAAAAATCTCCACCAATATTGGACCCTTCAGTCCGTGAAGGGTAATGCCAACTAGTCGCTGAGCTCTCTCACTATAACTATGTCCACTTTTCATCCCTTTACAAAGCTTGTTGATTTGATGAGCTGAATGGAGGGTCCATTTTGGGTCCTAAAGTTGATGCAAAAAGCTACTAGTAAAAAAGTACTCCTATTGTATGATGATTGCTAGATAAAATCTAGTTGTACTGTTGTGTTTTCATCATACAACAATGACAACGACCATGGCATCCACCAGGCAAATATGGCATGAGCACTCGCCCGGTGGCAGCATTTATCGACTTCGCATGAAGCCATGAACAGCTTTACAGCTATGGTCACATATATGTGACCATCTTTTTAAGTTTACGAAAAAAAAAATTCTCCACCAATTTTGGACTCCTCAGCCCATGAAGGGCAATGTCAACTAGTAGCTGAGCTCTCTGGCTACAACTATGTCTAATTTTTCCTTTACGAAGCTCATCGCTTCAATGAGCTGAAAAGAGGGTCCATTACGGGTCCCAAAGTTGATGCAACAACTAATAAAAAAGTACTCCTATTGTACTATAATCGCTAGCTAAAATCTAGTTGTGCCATTGTGTTTTCATCGCATGATGATGACGGTGGTGGAATGAAGGGGTTTTGCATGAAGCCACCGATATTCTCCATCGGGGGATGTGGATCGTGTCATATCAACCCAGTGGCATGGTTGTCACATTTGCCATTGATTTCATTACATTTTATTACATCAGAGAAATAGAGTAGCTATTAAATTAATTAATTCTCTAACAGTTAATGGATTTAATTAAATGGCGTCGACATCCTCCCCCCCCCAACCACTTCTCCGCATCACTTTTGTGCTAGATTGGGTATAAGTATTAAATCGGTGCTGCTGGAGGGGGTGGATGCTCACCATGGAGGGATTGTTGTGTTGTTTGTTGTGTCGATGTTTTGATTCCAATTCCTACGTGGACAGTTGCTGGTGGGAGTTTCATTGTTCCCGCCCAAACCACACATTACCTGTAAAACTGATAAACTCATCTAATTTTATTTTTTACCATATTCCCAACTTGATTGCCCCAATATCAATCCGATCGCACTCCCCTCACATCACTGTCAGGTCACGCGTCTTTTTCTACCTCTCTGTCATCGCGCCAATGTGCTTTTAGTTGGTCATTGTGTTGGGGTTTATAGTTAGTGACAATTGTAGAGAGTTCAGATTGTGTCTGAAACAAGACTTCTGGGGCAGTGCCCTAAGTGACAAGATTCACTATATTGAAGTAGAAATGAGTGGTTGTGCAAGTGAGCAGACCATCAAGTTGTGCTAGCAACTTCCCTGTGCTCCACACTCAAACCATAGTTTGCAGGATGACAAATAGATACGAAGAGATACGAATAGGCACAAAAAGAGAAGAATAGGCTAAAGTGATTGACTTTGTCTACTTGCAAACGGATACCGGCAGATGCCGCCCGATCAACACTATGGTAAGAAAAGTGACAAACTGGACAAGGTCTAGTTCCTCCAACACATCCTGCAAACTTGATGAGTTTGTAGTGATATCGCCGGTGCAACTTGGCAATCAAAAGAGGATCTTGAATCCCAAGAAAAGAAAATTCTAGAGATTCCACCTCGAGATGGCTCGAGGAAGAGACACCAGTCATTATTGATCATTGACACTAGAAAGTTGTTGTAATTCTGTTGTTACTGAATTAATGA
>JALLBA010000359.1:0-19770 GCA_036939675.1 Cyclostephanos invisitatus
CTTATTGACAAAGTGACTCCCAATGTGAAGGCTAATTTTGCACTGATGTTATGTGATACTCAAAAGTGCAATGGCACGATGCCTATCTTCCACTGTCATAAGTACACGTCTCCGATATTGAACAAACTAGTCAAACTCCAGGATGATCCGGGGTTCACTGAGAAGGAATTGTACAGTTGTCATGCCTTTGCTGAACGTACCTTGCATGGGGGGGGGGATAGGAATAGGTCAAAGAAGAAGACGGTTGTTCTCGACGCAACAACAGCACTGACTTCAGTATATTCAACCACGTTCGCCAACAATGATGATACTGTCTCCACTTCTGCTCCCTCCCCAACTACCCGAAGTGTGTCCACCTTCAATCAAACAAAAATAAACAATCAAATAAGAGGTGAGAGCAATACAAAGATGGCTGTGTCACCGCATAGGCATAGGGGGCACACAATACAAGAAAGTGACGTACGCCATTCTTCTAGTAACATAGATAGCAAATGTAATCACTAAAAGGTGCAAGACTAGGTAGAGGCAAGTCACCAATGTGTAACAACAGACGGACGTCGCATGCAGACAGACCAAGACCCATCAACTCGAGGAAAGACCCAAAAGTATCCAAAGATATCTTTTAGGAATCAGTACAGAAGTATGAGTTTGTGATACAATGAAATTGATGATGGATCTAACTCATGTGTGTAGAGTCTCATACACGAGCTGATCAGCTCAGTTGGGAATTTTGGTGGAATTCCGCGGAATTCTGGTATTTCTTCCAATTTCCGACCCTTTGAGTCCGGAATTTTATCTTTTTCCGATGTTTTCCAATTAAAAAAAGGGCGGGAACATACTCTGGTGATGTCACTTGTTTTTGACTTTCTGATTTCCTGTAAAAGTATCAGTTCGTACATGGAAAAGTTACGGAATTCTGAAAATTCTGATTTGCCAACTTCTCAAATGGTCAGAGAATTCCAAACCATTCCGACGGAGTTTCCCGGAATGCGGAATTCCAGAATCGGGATTCTGATATTGGGTCCCAGGAATAAAAATTCTTGGAACGGAATTCCCAACCAAGCTGATCAGGTGCTAGTTGACACCTTTTGAAAGTGCACTTAAACATACGGGATCGTGTAGAAACCTACACGATGCGCATCCTCCTCCATTGACGGCTGAGATCAATTTTGAACTTATTTAGAGCTCATAATTCTCAAATTATCATATTTATGTTTACTTTACTATCCTTCTGTCTTCCGCTACAGCCAAGGACACCTAGGACAGAATGAGAGGGGAGGGAGGGGAGGGACACAACAATAGAAGAGAGAGAATAGAGGGAGGCTGTGGGCAAGACTTGATATGGTAGTGGTGAAGGGGCATGAGAGGTGGTTTCTTGCTTGTTGTTTTGTGCTCATTAATTGCAAGGGGAAAGAGTCTCCCAGCACCAAAAGGACATCTACCAGTTTTTCTTGAGAGCCAACTTACGAGCCATCATGTCCTTTTGGTGGGAACATATTTTGTATTTTCATTTACGTTACATTGCTATTTATGGTACTAATTACCTGAAACCGAAGACATGTTGATGTTGGCAGTGAACGACAAAACAGAAAATCTACCAAAAAAAGTCAGAGGTCAGAGAAACATCGGTTGACACAAGCTGGTCAGGAAGACCCACAACAAGATGTCTTAAAAACTTATAAAAAAAGCAACTCTTCGAGCCAATTTAGAAATGCACAGAGAGCTAGGTTGTGCTTTCCTTTTTCCGTTCCTTTTTTCTGCACCCCCCCAAATTGCAGGAATCCTGCCAGGAATTCCTTCTTGTTCCTGCAAATGGAATTTTAAGGAATTTCTGGTGGTCTGTCCATGCTTTTTTTACTTCTCCTAACAAAAGCTAGGTGCAAGGACAGACCATTCCTGTCGTTCCTGTGTTTCGCAGGAACTTAATTCCTGCAAAATATTTGCAGGAATGGCATTCCTACAGGAATTCCGGGGAATCCTACAGGAATGCACAACCTAGTAGCTAAGATGCATAGGAATTGGTATAGAAACGTTGACACAACAGACAACACAACCATTCTTACCATGGTGAGCTTCCGCCCCCTCAAAAGTGGCGTGGATTTAATACATCCACAAGATCCAACACAAATGTGATGCTGATGAGGGGTTGAGGGGGAGGGGGTCGAAGCGATTTAATTAAATCCATTAACTGTTAGAGAATCATTAATTAATGTATTAGCAATTCCATTATCTATGATGCAAAATGAAATCAATGGTGAATGCAATGACCATGCTGCCGGGTTGATACAAAGCGAGTCACATTGCCCAATGAAGCGTATCGGTGGCTTCATGTGAAGCCCCCAAGCAGCGCCACCCGACCAGTGATCGCTCCGTATTGGCCGGGCGAACGCCATGGTCATCGTCATCGTCGTCCGATGAAAACACAATGGCACAACTAGATTTTATCTAGTGCGTATCGTACTTTTTTACTATGATGTAGTTGTTTGCATCAACTTGGGACCCAAAATGGACCCCCTACTCAGCTCATCGAAGAGACGAGCTTTGTAAATGGAAAAGTGGACATGCTTGTAGAGCAAGAGCTCAGCTAGTCAACATTACCCTTCAGTGGCTGAGGGGACAAAAATTGGCGGAGAAATTAATTCTTTTTGGAACCTCAAAAATTAATGGGCGCATATGTATGCGCCCATAGTTATTAAGCTGTCAACAAAAAGTCTACTATATTATGGTGATGCCAGGCGGTTAGACCAAACCTAGTGTACCGATGTTGCTCCCCGATGTGGGGAGGACGTTAATGCCCTCGCTTTGGCTATCTCTCTTTAACACTTCGTGGTAGGGGCCATTTTTGCTCGACACCATGGTGCAGGTGCACAGACAAAAAAGCGCAGAGGATGTTAATGGGTTGCTACTTTCTACGTAGGAATTCGATGAAAGACCCATCTCGCGCAAAAATAATAAATCATACATATGGATGGAATTATCGAGAAAAAGAGAGAAGGGGGGGGAAGAATTGCAATCTAGCTCCCGCCATTTTTATTCCCTCTCGGAAAGAAGAATTCCCCAAATCAACTGAGGAATTTATACTTCCTCAACATACGAAAATTGTGTATAGATGAATTAGTAATTCTGATCGAAATTCTCTGAGCGCGAGAAATTGGGCGATCAAACTTGCTCCTCCTTCATCGCTTCTTCCCCCTCGCATTTCAGAGGGAGAAAGGGAGCGAAAGGCGACCCCTCATGTGTTTTTCATGTTTCGTCTTCAAGAGAGCATCGTAGTCCTTTGTGAATAATCTGATCAAGCAGGAGCACAAAGTTTCATTCATCAACTCCGGAAAGTAGATTGTTGCATCGACGAAAAGCCACCATGAAGTTCTCCTTCTATCAGGCGACTTATCCACGCGACGACTCGTCTGAAGTAAGAGGAGTAGAGGCGATCAAGCGCGAGGAAGTCGAGTTGGAAGCGACGGTATCAGACGAGGTGGACTTAGACAAGAGGGATGAGACGTCAGAGAAAGTTTATGAGGAGGAAAATCGTGTCGGGGAGGCCGGTGAAGAGGATGATGTCATTGTTGAGGAAGAGGACAAAAGAGACGAAGGTATGGAACTGTGCAACGTTTCAACCTACGATGCCAGCGTGGTGGACTCTGCCGATTGTGTTGAGGATGATGCCGCAAAATGCAATACGTTCAAGATCGAACTGGATGATGATGCCTCCTACAGCCCAATCGAGCGCGTCGAATCCAACGATTCGGAGGAAGATGATGCCTTTGACAACCCAATCGAGCGCATCGAATCCAACGATTCGATGGAGTCCAACAGCTCGATCCAGTCCAATGCCAGCGAAATCTCACACAAGTTAGAGACAATCATGCTCGATCGTATCGCCGCGATCGATCAAATTCGCAATCTCCTTGAGACTGAACTCGAAAACGGTAAGATCATGTACTGCGCATATTTCATTTACATTCTAAATCTTTGACTGACGATAGGCTGCCATCGTGATGTTCTCCAGACAATGACCTTATTGCTGAATTTACGGGAAAAGTCTCTGCGTTGGAGCAGGACGTCATGGCCAAGGAAGACTGCATCAAGACATTGAACAAACACGTGACTGAGCTAAAGAGCAAGAATGGCGACTATGCCCATGAGCTTTCTATCTTATCGCGTACAATTGATGAATTGACGGGCAGGATGAATGAGTTGGAAAACGATGTCGCCACAAAGAGGGAGGCTCTCGAGGAAATTAATGAAGAGGTACAGGAGAAACAGGATATCATCAATACCAAGACCGAAGAGAATAATTATCTTACTACCGGACTTGAATCCCTGAAGGCAGAGAATGATGGACTCAAGGCTATCGTTGAAGATTTGCAGTCACGCAATACAAACTATGCTGAAGAGTTTGAGAAACTCCTGGCTTCTCTCAATGAGTTGGTTGATCAGAATACCAAACTTGAAAATCAGGTTAGGGAACTCATGGACGCCAACCAGAAGCTAGATGAGATTCAGACCACTTACGAAGAAAATCTCAAGAAGACCGTTAATGATTATGAAGAGCGACTACAAAGTGAGATACAAACCAAAGAATATCTCAATTCAGCAGTCATTGATTTGAGCCAGAATATTTCTTCTCATCAGGGGGAAAGGGCTGCCTTTGAGTCTCGTGTCCAAGACCTGACAGAATCCCTTAATGGTGCCAAAGTTGTCAACGAGGCAATGAAACAGGAGAATGATGATTTGAGGAAGGATAAGTTGCAGGTTTCCAATGTGATAAAAAATTTGGAGAAGGTCTTAGATGATACCACTGCCCAGATGCAGGCTCAGCTCTCATTGCAAAAGAAACAGCATGAGCAAGAAGTTAGTGTCCTTGAGAGGGGACTAGAGATGGAGCTCATTTCTTCAGGCAAGGTCAAGAAACAATACGACGAGACTAAGAAGAAGTATCACAAGGAGGTTGAGAAGAATGAAAAGCTCAAGATCAAAAACGAAGAGTTGGAATCATCCCTTAAGAAAATGGCTAAGCTCGAAGCAAACTTAAAGGCCGCGGAATCAAAGGCTGAAACTCTAAGCAAGGAATTGACCGTAGAGAAGGACACGATGAGTGCGATTGCAGAAATGAATGCCAAGCTCGAAGCAAAATTGAAGGCCGCAGAATCAAAGGCGGAAATTCTATGCACGGAGTTGACCGTAGAGAAGGACACGATGATGACGGTTGCAGAAATGAATGCCAAGCTCGAAGCAAACTTGAAGGCTGCGGAATCAAAGGTGGAAATTCTAAGCAAGGAGTTGACCGTAGAGAAAGACATGATGCGGACGGTTGCAGATATGAATGCCAAGCTCGAAGCAAACTTGAAGACCGCGGAATCAATGACGGAAACTCTAACCATGAAGTTGATTGCGGAGAAAGACACGGTGAAGACGATGGCAGAAATCAATGCCAAGCTCGAAGCAAACTTGAAGACCTCGGAATCAAAGGCGGAAATTCTAAGCAAGGAGTTGTCTGTGGAGAAAGATACGATGAGGACGATTGCAGAAATGAATGCCAAGCTCGAAGCAAAAATAAAATCCAACAAGAAGGCCGACAAGAAGGAAGCGCAAGACGCTGCCGAGAAGTTCCAACATGCTCTTGACATTCTGCAGCAGCAACTTGCCGCCGAGAAGGAAATCACTGCTCAATTGCTTGGATTGCAAGTCCGACTTGAAGAGTCGGAACAACAACTAATGTCCACTTTTAAGAGCAGGGACTCCCTTTTCGAAAAGCTTGAAGAGATCAATGGCTACAACTCAGATCTTAAGAAAAATCTTGCCAAATCGGAGGAAAACCAAGACCTGCTTCTCCAGCGGACAAATAAACTCCTTGAACGCCTCGATGACAAGGATGCCGCATTGTCTAAGATTACAATGGAAAAGTCAGAGCTCTTTGAGACGTTGACTGCATCAGAGCGACTCAATACCCAGCTCTCATCCGAGATTGAGACATTAAAGAATGAACAACCCAAGAAAAGTGAGGAGATTAACAAGCTCCTTGATCGCCTCGACGAAAGTCGTCGTCTTCTAACTGTTGCCACTGCTGAGAAAGATCAGCTTCGGAGTATGTATGGTGAGTACTACATCAATGTTTGTGCTTTAGACTCATAATCCAGGCAGTATCATTTCTCAACATCTTACTACATACGCATACGCTGATCATTTTAGATGATATGGAATCGGTAAACAGGAAGCTAACCACTAAGTTGGAAGAAAGCAGGGAAGATGCTACCAAGACTGTGACTGAGCTGCACAAGCGACTTCAAGAGACGGTGAGTATTGGCAAAATTAGAGCAATGTTGCCCTTGCCATGTAAGTCTAGCTCATTTTTGTTGTTCGATTTTTTACTTGTGGTACTACAATGAATTCGGTGCTGTCAGATTAATGAAACAAGGGCATCTCAATCAAATGAGGCGAATGCATGGAGGGAGAAGGAAGAGAAACTCAAGAGACGAATCAAGGAGTGCGACCAAACGTTGGTCATGATAGCCAAAGAAAAAGACGACTTGGCAAAGTGTTACAATGATGTCATCAAGGAAAGAGATTCCATCGCAGACATGATGTCTATTGAATTGCAGGCGACCAAGGAAGAAAATGAATCCTTGCAGAGTTCCCTTTCCAAGACAGAGGAATCGCTATCAAAAATGGCGAGCGAAAAGAAGGCATTGGAGGAGGAGCAGAAAGCACTCAAAAACAGTTTGAAGGAGGCAAGTAAGGCGTTGGAAATTGTGTCGAGAGACATGGCAGAATTAGAGCAGCAAAAGCGTGAGTTGGAGAATAATCTGTATACCAAGTTGTTGGAGAACAAGGGCAAGCAAAGCGATGCCATCTCAGCCATTCAAACCCGCCTGAATGAGACAGAGGAAGCCTTGGCAAGCGTTAGGTCTGAGAGGGACGGTCTCCGATGCACTGTCAAAGAATTGGAAGATCATACTCAGAGCCTGTCTCTTGAACTGGACAGCTCTAAGTCATATAATCAGAGCCTGTACCAAGAACTGGAAAATTCCAAGTCACAGTTGGCATCAGAGACTGCTGAGTGGGAAGAGGAAAGGCGCGGGATGCATGAGGAGAAGGTCGAAGTAGAGGAACGCTGGAAGGAAAATACGCGGACGGAAAACAAGGAGGAGATCGAGTTAGCGAAACGCATCTCTGATAGGGAAAATACGCTGGTTACGGTATGTAACCAAAAGGTTACTCTCGACGCTCAGATAATTAACATCGAGAGGGAGCTCTCTAGAGCGTTATTGGAGTCCAAGGGCAAGCACAACAAGAAGATTGCTGATATTCAAGTGCGCCTCGAAAATACGGTAAGTTGTGACTTATCTTGCTGATTTTTTAGAAAGTGAAAGTGCTCACTCCTTCC
The DNA here is from genome assembly GCA_036939675.1 of Cyclostephanos invisitatus. Lineage (NCBI taxonomy): Eukaryota > Bacillariophyta > Thalassiosirophyceae > Thalassiosirales > Thalassiosiraceae > Cyclostephanos > Cyclostephanos invisitatus. The sequence goes on from JALLBA010000359.1 coordinate 7,388, forward strand.
TCCCTTGAAACGCAACAGAAGTACCTCCTAGCAAATGTCAAGGCCGATGAAGAGGAACTGCAACAGTCGGTGAATGAACTGCAGAAAATCTATCTTTCCATGTCAATGGAGAATGCCGAGTCCAGATCAATCACATCCCATTCCAATGCGTCACTTGACTGGAATGAAGAGAGGGGGATGCTAATGGACCGTCTTCTGGAGACTGAGCGAACCTTGGTGTTCGTTGCGAGCCAAAACGAAGAGCTTGAGAGGAAGACTGCTGAGGAGAAGGAGGTGCTAAAGAATCGCCTCACCGAGACCGAAAAGGCCTTGATGGCGGTCGCAGGTCAAAAACAACTGCTCGAGAAGAAAAACTCCTCCCTAGAAACCAAGTTGAAATCGTCTTCGCCAGTTTCTCTCCCCCCACGCCCTCCTCAGAATGACATTTCTGCTGAATTGAGCCGTCTTCAGATGTCGTTCTTGAGGGAGAAGAAGGAAATGTTGGGAAGGCAGCAGGGACTGGAAAAGATGCTAATGGAAGCTCTTTCCTTCGACAAGGAGAATGCCATGGAGATATTGACAACGCCTAAGTCGTCCAATCCAGGAAAATTGGAAGGAACGAGGGACTGGTCCGAGGCAAGTGTCAGAGACTCAAGATCCAGATTTCCCATTTACCCCAACGGTCGAAATACGACGAGCCCAAGGAGGAGGGGTAGATCGATCGATCCGTGAGGGTAGCGCGTGTATGATCCGATGAGTTTGTATATTTGTGAAGGGCATTGGGATGTGTGAAGTGAAACGAAAAGAAAGTACGCGGGTTGAGAGTTTAAGATGATATACCGGAGCTGGGGAGACGACGAGCGTAGCTCAACTGCAGAGAAAGGCAAATCGGGACATGTAAAGTGAAATGAAAAGTATGTGTATTGGGATGGGAGTCAAACAGTGGCGTCGGCGATAAGGCTAGCTTCTGGGCCTTTTCTTAGTGTGAATAAATCAGATAACTGTGTACTGTGACTAAGAAATCATATTATAACAAAGCTGACAGCTCGCCAAGATAACTCTTATCCTGTTTCACCATTGTTCACCATTGAAACACATAGGATGTCGTATATACGATGACATCACGGCAGCAGCATGTTGTACGGGAGGAAGGCGATTGATTCACAGAATCTTGTTTTGGACGACGTTCGCGCCATGTCCGTAACCCCCCCCCCCCCCCCCCACCCCCGCCTTCGCCTCGCCCGTGTGGTACCCATGGCGCAGCGGGCACGCACACGCACGCCACGACATCGTCCGGGGGTGCGCGCGCGGGGGGGGAGGGGGGGATCAAGGGAATGCCACCGGAATCGGATCGTGAATCTTCATCAATCGAGGAGGAGAAAAGGAGAAATAGATAGGAAACGAAAGGAGGGAAAAAAAACGAACGAGGAGGAGGAGGGGGGGGGGGGGGGGGGGCGGGGGGGAGAAAGCGGGGAGGAGGGTCAAAAACAATCCGTCGTGACGAAGGACGAAAACGGGATAGAGCGACGCCCAACCCCCGACGCGCGTTGTATATCCCAGAATGGGGGGCAATGGCGATGGGGCTCCCCCCCCCCCCCTCCTATTCTCACCTCGCGCGCCACATCGAGCCATCCCAGGACGGCTCCCAATCCACAAGCGACCCCCCCGACGTCGCGACGACGATCGAGGAGCGGCAATGGTCGATCCGCGACGTTCATGACGCGGACGTCGTGTTCGTGTTTCCACGTCCACAGGGAACGGAACGTCTCGACGGGTCGGATGTTCCTCGCGCCCCCCCCCGCGTCCGCGATGGAGGACGAGGACGTGGACGAGGACGACGACGGGAGGACGACGCCGAGGACGTCGGGCGGGAGTTTCGAGAGGGGCGTTTTCTTCCCCCCGGCGATCGTCGTCGCATCGCTCGTCCACGTCGTCTCGATCGACGACGTCGCGACGGCGCCACCCCCCCCGCCGTCGTGGACCCGCCGACGTTTCGTGTCCCGTCTCCCCCCGTCGTCGTCGTCGTCGACGTCGTCCGATGCGCAAAGCAGGCCGCGGCCGCGAAATTGCGCCGCCGCGATCATCGCGACGACCTCCCCCCCGTCCCCCTCCCCGTCATTATCCCCCCGCCCCGCGCAACATTCGTCGTCCTCGCGGGAGGAGGACGACGACGTCGTCGTCGACGTCGTCGCGACGACGGCGGCCGCGGCCGCGGCGATGCCGCCGGCACGTCGACGGCGGTACACGCGCACCGGAACCGGACGGAAGTATCGCGATGCGGGCGCGATGGAGTCCGAGTCGATCGAGCACGGCAGGACGTGACAGACGCCTCCTATCACGCCGCCGTCATCGCCGCCGTGTATCGCGTTCATCGTTTCCGCCACCCCGCCCCCGACGTCGTCCACTGGCGATGACGGTTTTTTCAGCCCCGTCCGTACCGTGGCTTTCCTTTCGTGTGTCGTGTGTCTCGTTTTCGGGTCCGGTCGGTCCATCCAAAAACAATGACGCGCGCCGTAAATGAATGACATGCCAAGTCAACGTAGGAACCAATATATTGACTTTCCTCGTTCATTGATCGGATGGCGCGCGGAGGTGCCGGCGGGAGGAAAAAACAAAACAAACAAACAGCGAGGGGTTGACGTGCGATAAGGAGCACAACATGTGGACACCAGCATCGACGCGACGACCGCCGACTACCGAGGTTGAGTAATATTTATTTATGTAAAAACCGTGTACGGTAAATAACCCACACGTCATCGGCGCACCCACCCCATCCATCCATCCCCCCATCCATCCCCCCCCATCCCCCCTCCCCCCCTCCCCGAGAACGAGAGATGGGGATGGTCCCGAATGACACGGCGAACGAGGGCCGTTCCACGCCGCCGCCGCGCCGACTCGACGATCCGCGCAACGCCTCGGGCACGCTCCTCACGTTGCCGCTGTCCGACTTCGCGCGAAATAATAACGACGATGACGACGCCGTCGTTTCCCCCCGCGACGCCGCCGCCGCCGCCGCCGCACGCGATGGCGAGGACGACGGGGGTGACGGCGACGAGGAATACGACGACGACGACGACGGGGACGTCGACGACATGGGACTGATCCTGATGAGCCTGCCCCCGGGAATACTCGCGTACGACGATCTGATGAATTCGGACGTCGTATACGTCCTCGGGGGCGCCGACGATTCCGACGACGATGATGTCGACGCGGGAGGCGGAGGCATCGGCGGGGACGGGGGCGGCGGCGGCATCATCGAGCCGGTGGCGGCGCGCCTGATGGTGGAGGGGACGGCGGCGGCGGCGGCGGCGGGATCGGGGGGGGGGAAGGACGAGGGCGGGGGGGGGGGACGGGGAAGGACGCTGGAATTGACGAGAGTCGAGACGTCCAACACGTACGTCGTCGTGCCGCCCATGTCCCTCCCACCCGCCCCCGACGGCGACGACCGCGATGGCGGGGGCGGCACCAACAAGAAGCGACGGAGGACCGATCATTCGTCGGCGGGACGTGACAACGGCGACGACGACGAAAACGACGACGACGACGACGACGACGGGGTGGGGGAACTGGTGACGATGCACGCACGTTCCGTGGGACAAGTCCCGGGATCGGGATCGACGTCTTGTTTCTTCCTAGAGCCGCGTTATTTACGTCCCGGACACTTCGCGACGAAATTGCGCTCGTTGCTTGATCGCGCGATTTACGATCCGTTCGATTCGGTGCCATCGTCGATGGAACGACTTTCATCCCCATCCCTCGGATACGACGTGTCGGAATTGGCGCGTCGTTGTCGCGCGTCGGAGGGGGAGGTACGATACGCGTTGGAACGCAGGACGCACGGCGCCGAGGACGCGTTGGCGCTTCCGTCCGCATCCCACGATACGTCGGGGGAGGATGGCGGGGGGATGGGAATGGGGAAAGCGAGACCGACGTCGACGACGCGATACGGCACCCTATCGGAGGAGGGACGTCGGACGGTCACGTCGGCGATCGCTTCCGCGTTGATCGAGTGCGATACGGACCTGGCGTGGGTCGTAAATGGGATAGGAGGAGCGGACGATGAAGTGAAGGGAGCGGCGGAGGAGGGCGACGACGGGAAGAAGATGATGCGCCTATCGACCCTGATCGACGACGTTCGCGCGCGCTGGCGCAGATCGGAGGGAAATGACGACGACGACTACGACGATGATCGTCCGTCCCTCGCGGACGAGGTCATCTGGCACTGCCTCCGACCGGTCGTCGTTGGCGCCGCACCGTCGCTCGCATCGTCCTCGGTCGACGGGCGGGGGGGATGCCACGCCGACGTCATGCCGACGTTCGTTCGGCTATTGCCGGACGGGGTGGCCAGGATGTGCGCGCACGAGGCGTTCCTGGGGGGAACGTCCCGTTCGTCGTCGTCGTCGTCGTCCTCGTCCTCGTCGTGGTGGCGAGAGGAAGAGCTCGTGGAGGCGTGGTCGAATCGCCTGCCGTTCATGCCGTCGGGGTACGTGACCAGGACGTGTCTTCTACGCGGCATCGCCGTTTGCGAGACAACGATGACGGCAATTGCCGGGGAGGTGGGAGAAGACCGCGACGAGGGCGGGAGGGGAAACGCGCGACGACGACGACGATGGCGATACTTCCCGGAATCGGGACTGCCATCGGATCCCGTCCAACGTATTGGGTCCATGTTCGCCGTGCGCGATGCTTGGACTGCCGAGGAGGCGACGCCCTACCTTCAGAGGTTCGTCGTTTCGTCCTCGTACGATGATGACGACGGGGAGGGCGGTGATGACGGAAGTGGATCGACGCGGCAGCCGGATGTGGCGCTGGTGGCCGATTTACTCGGACGGCATGCCGTTGCGACGACGGTGGGGGGCGGGAGGGATATTTCAGTCACCAAGTTCGTGACGAGACGATGATCCAATTTTTGCTGTGGCGGTCCTCATTCGAAAAGTGAATAATACTTATATAAATTAAAGAACATTTAACATTACCAGGATCCAATCCTGTACCGAGCATTAAAAGCACATTTCATCGTCGACAAGGTAAGTGAATTGAGTTGCCCTCGCCGTCGACTTACCACGAACTTTTTGATACGCAAGCTGAACGTGCGCCTTGCGAACGCCCTTCATCGACTCTACCGCTACCTCGTCGTTGTTGTCGTCGTCATCGTCAATGAGATTTCCGTACTCAGCTTTCTTGTTCTTCGGGTGCTTTTTCTTGTTGCGAATTATGCTCAGCAGGTTCTTCTTCCGCGGCGAACTTGCCTTATCCTTCGTTTGCCGGTGAGAATTCGAGTCGATTCCGCAATTCTGCGCGAATCCCTCGAGCACATTGCCTATCGAACAGCATGCCACCTGCGCCGCTTCTTCAGTGCTGTCCGCTGCATAGACGATCGTTTCGTCGAGTTCGTCGTAAGGTCTTTCGGGTTCCGGGTCTTCGGCGTCCGCCAGCGAGTTTCCTCCCTTGTTCCAATCGAGTTGAGGCAGATCGAATACGGACACGCCGAATGTTTTTCTATTTCGATCTTCCGAGAATTGGTCCTCGCCAATCTGGGGAGGCTGGGTCCTCCCATCGTCGGTATTCCCGGTGACGAAAAGCGGACTGTTCATTTGCGTCCAATACGCATTGATCAGTCCATCCTCGCCCGCTGGATTTGACTGGACCAAAAAAGCCTGCGAAAATAGAGCGGACGAGGGAAGGCGCTGAGGCGTGGTGAATTTGACGTCGCCGACGAAGGGGGAGTTGAAGGGGTCGGATCGTTTCGTCGATGGATCCTTTTCATTTTCGACGCTGACGGTCGATCCCGTTGGCGAAAGGTCAAGCTTCTGTCGTTGTTGTTCCGGCGTCCAGCCCGACAACAACGGAATTGACTTGGATGGCGGTTCTGTTGCGTAGACGGTTTCCTTTTCCTTGGGAGGTACTATCTTGTCCTGGCGATGATTTATGTCATCCCGACCCTCTGAGGTCTGCGTCGATTTGGTCGGAGAGCAGAATTCGTCCATCAAATCATGTACGAATTTCTCGTGAAAGGAGGATTCGTTCGTATCATCAAAGGCCAGTGCGGGACACGGTTCTGGGTCAGGAGAAGTATCGTCCTGGACCTTCCTTCTATTTCCCTTGACTATCATCCGTGCGAGCTCCTCGCGTTTGTGTCCAGGAGACATCGTGGCATCATTAGGAGGAACGTCGGCTGCGAAGGCATCCGAATCGTCATTAATGAGTGAGATTTCCAGTGTGACGCGCGTCAATCCCTTCCCTGAGCATTCGAGAATGGGACTAGCGTCTTCCTTAATTCCGGGAGGATCCTCTACCTTTTCAGCATCGGCCTTGGGGGACGTCGATCCAGGGGTGGTAACATCCTCCCGCATTGGAAGATTCGCCGACTCGTCGAGAATGGGACTAGCGTCTTCCTTAATTCCGGGAGGATCCTCTACTTTTTCAGCATCGGCCTTGGGGGACGTCGATCCGGGGGTGGTAGCATCCTCCCGCATTGGACGATTCGCCGACTCGTTGGTTAGGGACGAGGGAACAACCATCGGAGAGAAAAGACTCCGAATCGTCTTCGCCGACGAGTCTTCCTCCGCCTTTTGACCCAAATTTTTAACTCTCACTAACGCGACGGGCGACGACGGCGCGACGGTGTTCCTGCTTCCCCTCGACGGCCCGATGGCCGAAACGCGGTCCGATGGAGGCGAATTCGCCAATTTGACGGTCTCCTTCGCAGTCGTCGCGGCGATCGGCACTGGATTCTTGATCGGGGAGAACTTCTCTCGGAGCTGGGCGACGGTGAGCTTATCGTTTCCCTGCGGGATATTGATGCCGTCGTCGTTTCCCTTGCGTGGCGGCGACGGTCCCTCCCGCGAAGGGGGGGATGGCCTGCCTCCACCCTTGGGATGCGTTCGCGAATAGAATGGCACGTATGTCGCGGCGGGGGCGGGGGCAGTATAAGTGGATATCGCCGTACGCGTCGTACCGACGGTGCCCTTGACGGGCGAGGACAACGGCGTCCGCTCGCAGTATTCGACGTCGTCCGCCATTTTAGTAGTCGCGGACGTCGTCTCGGCCACATCCGCGACGATGACATGTGTTGAGGCTTCCCCCCTCCCCACGGCCACGGATGCGGCGTAGACCGAATCGTCATCGTCCTTCCCATCCTCTTCTTCCTCCCCTTCTCCCCGCCGCGGCGCGTCCCAGGGATGAGCCTTCCTGATAGTAGTGGACGACGAGTTCGCCGTCGCCGCCAATGGGGATGTTGTCGCGGGAGGACGGTTGGGAATCTCGATGCCGCACACGACGACCGTCGTGCCGGGACACGGTAGGTTGCATATTTCGTCAACGCGCGGGAGGTTGCATATCTCGTCCGCGCGTATGCTGAAGCATACCACATTGTCGAAGATCCCGCCCCCATTGTCGTTCTCATTCTCCTCCACATCCATCTCCTCCTTCTCCTCCCGCGCATCGACATCGTCGGCGTTAGCGACGGTCGCGGCCTTATTCATCGTACTCGTACCCGTCGTCGTCGTCGTCGTCGTCGTCGTCGCCGGCGGCGCCACGAATGTCTTGTCCCTCGCCACCACCATCTCCAACGGCCTACCTACGTGCTTGACGAAGTGGACCATGTCGGCCCACTCCTCCGCTCCGATGTGCTTATGACGCAAATCCACACCGCCCACCTCGAGTATGACGTCTCCGGGCTCGACGTCTCCAGGCTCGACGTCCTCGCCCTTGCCGTCATCATCGTCCGTCATCCCCTCCCGGACGGAATTCGACGTCGACGTCGACGTCGCGAGGAGGCACAACACGCGCACGATGCCCTCCGTGGGACTCCGATGCAATTTGACGCCGAGCGAATCCTCGTGGAATACGACCCGCCTCTCCGGTCCGAATCGTCCCACGTCCATGAAAGGATCGCGCGTCGGCACCTTCCCGCCGATGTCGTCGTCGTACTCGTCCACTTCATTCTCGACGCCGTCCTCGCGGGTATGCGATTCCTTCTCTCTCCCCCCCCCCTTCCCCCCGAGCTTGTGCACCGTCGCGCCACGTGACGTATCGAGCTGGTAGTACGAATCCCCCCCCATCGACGATACCATGATCATCGATCCATCGTCGTCCCCGCCATCGTGGTCGTCGTCATCGTCGCGAATCGTGGCGACGACGACCTCGATGGGCCTTGGCGCGACCCTCATCAATCCGCGCGTCAGGCTCCACATGTGCTCGCTTATCGGACGTCGGGCGTCGATCCCGGCGATCTCCCGTACCACGTCGTCGTTGTATATTTCGCCCCCCTCGATCATGCCCTCGTGCCACCCGACCCCGTCGTCGTCGTCGTCGTCGTCGTCCTTGCGGATGGACACCCGAATCCTCCCGTCGATGGACGAGTGGACGAAGTGCAGCCCGCTGCCCTCGGACGGGTCGTACGAGTGGACGTATATTCGACGCTCCGGACCGAGGGATAATGCCAACGGCTTGGTATTCCCATCGTTCGCACCCCCGCCGCCGCCACCGCCATGGGACGACATCGACGACGTCGTTCTCGGGACGATGGGGGGACGTGCCATGATATTTTTTTCCGTTTTATATACGCGTCAGTAGTGCAGAGTTGGGAGAGCGTGGATTGTGAGTGTATTCGCGCGCGGTTTCCCCCCCCCCCCACCCCTCGTTCGCACGTGGTCGCTTCTCTCCCCTACCCCCCCTCTCCCACCACACACCGAGCATGGAATTGGGATGCTTCGTCGATTGAGAAGTATCGAGATGTATAATATCGATTCCGTGTTGTATTCTTGGCGATCCCTCCCCCACGATATCCTTTTACCAATAATTGATATTTTGTGAGCGAAAGTAATGTGCGTTTTAGTAAAAAAATACTTCGTGTGCGGAGAAGGAGGAGGGAAAAAAGGGCGATGTGTCTCGGTTGGGAAACGGTGTTTTTTTTTCCCGCCGACGGCACAGACCGCGTGCGTATGACAGACAGACGCTCACATTTTTCCCGCGAGAACCAAGATTTACCATAGTTTTCATTTAACCCTCTTTCTCCCCCCCTTTCTTCTGCTGACCACATTATGTTGGGTGCATTATGGATGCTTGTGATGCCGGTGCAATATGCATATGACAGTGCAATGCATATCCCCCCCAAAATTGCGCAATATCCTTTTAGAATCCAAATCAGATGCGAGACGTATCACTTGCTTTGCCACGGAATCGGAATAAGTGATATTGACCATCTCAATTTACATCAGCAGCCCTCACCTTTCATCCCAACTACACCGGACGTTGATTTTTTCTTTCTCTTACTGTCATCTGTAAAAAAATATCGTACATGCTTTTTTATTCAAGGTTTTTGGGAAAGAAAAGAGTAAGTGTAAATCTACTGAGATCTTGGATGAACAGAAGGGGGTCCAATGTATTACAAGAAAATGATCTGAAATAAAATCGGATACATTCCATCCGGACAAACAATGCCTGCGAGAAAAGTACTGTAGGTGGTTTGCACGAAAAAAGGGTCACTGATCCAATATCACGAACAACCAGCATGTTCCTCAACCAGGGACTCTGTCTGCGTAGAAACCACCCAGCAGATCCAAATAGGGAGGTAAATATACAATAGAGGCTCATGGCAATGGAGTTGAGAATTTATGAACAGGAAAACTACCTCAATATTGCTTCATCTAAAATGAACTCCCACAGTTCAGATTCAGAGATGATCAAAATCACTCTCCTTTTAACATTCGAGGTTAATCTCAGCTCAGGGCCCCCCCTCTAATATTCAGAGCTGTGAACTTGATGTCTGTGTACATATGAGGTAATGAGACTAGTAGAAACATCTACGTGGGAAAATAGGGGATGTATGTATTTGGGGCTCAAGCTGAAACCTCAATTTAGATTTCAACATCACACAAACACATGCGTGCTGGCAAAGGAGTGCAACAACATATCCAACCTCCGAAAATATCGTCACAACATACATACAATTGTCCCATTCACATTGCCTGTTTCTATATTGCGATGAGCCTCGGGTATCTTCTCAAGAGGAATTCGATCTGCAATGTTGGGCTTCATCATTCCAGTTTCCACTAAAAAACACCTGCATTATGAAAAATATGCATCGCACCAAGCAAGAATTGTTAGATCGCAAAAATAGAAAGGAAAGATTCGATTGGAGACTTACAAGTATTTGAACTCCTGCCTGTACTGTTTTGGATTGTTCTGGAAACTCTCGCACAAATCGAAAAACTTCGTCTTGCTCATCATATACTTCGCCTTGAGTGCTGTCCACTTCGCCTTGTAGTCGCGCATATCAACACATCCACACATTCCACTCAATTCATCTTTGTAGTCGAGTATGGAGGTCATGCCGGTGCATACTAGCACACCCGCGGAATTCAGAGCCAGCCATGATGACTCGTAGGAGTCAATGCAAGTGTTATCGATGACAACATCCATCTTTCCTTTAACCTTGTGCAGCCAGTGGGTGGGGTTCATTCGAAGGCATTTGGCGCCAAGCGTCATCATGTATTCATCTTCGAAATTATTGTTAGTGGTGACCCAAACGCTCGCACCCTCAAGCCTGGCCAGTTGCGTCGCCGCTTGTCCCAACGGAGAGAAGCCATCGGTTATTAACACGTTCGCATCAGTCAACGGTGTGCCGTCCTTTTTCCCCAGCCGAAGCGCCTGATAGGCAGACATGTAAACATTAACAAGGGATACTAATTCGGCAACATCAAGGGAGGTGGAACCAACCGGCGCCACGTGCAGGGATCTGTGCTTGGAATATTTCGCGTTACAGCCTCCCCTTCGCGACACTGCCAAAACACGGTCACCTACACGATATCCGTCAGCCTGTGCGGCATTGCCAAGGCTGGAGATGGTGCCAACAAGTTCACAGCCCGGGACAAAAGGAAACGTGGCCTTTTCCGTTCCAATGCCTCTGCGGAGGAGGCAATCGCGGAAGGAGACTGTGGATGCCTGTTCATTACGATTCGCCACATAAAAAGGTTACCATTAGTAGTAGATGGAAATGGGTGTCACAGCATTGATGCTGATGTGTAACAGATCGGCCGCAGCAAATTAACAAGCTTACCTCTACCTTGATAACGATGTCATCAGGATTTCCTATCAAAGGTGTACAATACATGGCTCTCACAGCCATTTGGTTAGGGTCACCTGGATTTGCAATGACAACATCCATGTTCATGGTAGCTTTATTTGTCCTAGGAGGACCACGATTTCCTTTACTGACATATGATTGATAGTCGATTAAAGTATTGTCTTCATTTGATGAGTCGGCAAAGGTGTTGCCATCATCGTAGGTACCACTTCCGTCAGTGGCCGTATCCATCGTGTCCTCATTTTGAAAAGAACTTTCGCTGTCATCTGACGATATCGTGTCGGGTGATACCCTGGGATTGAGTTGTTGGTTGAACTCAGGATTTTTCGACAGAATGTCTTGTTCCCCCACGTATGCGGGAGAAACTCTATTGTTGGACCCGTGGAACACAATAGTGCCCCCTTTTGTTTCCTCTGCCGCGGTCACGGCGACAGCCGCGCAAGCATCTGTCGAGATTTGTTGTTCTACTTCATATGCGTCTTCACCACTCGTTTCTTCGCTGTCGCTGTCGTTGTCACCACCACCCGAATCTTCATCCATGAGACTCTTCGCACTCCCACCAGTTAACTCCGATACGGTATCCAGCTCTTTAGCATCGGCCACAGGACGTTCATAATTGTTCTTCGAATTCAAATCCCTTAGAATCCCGTCCAATATATCATCGGCATTAAGATTGGGATTGGATGTGATAGGCCCATACATTTTTATTTCTTCGTTAGGATTCGTCAACGCAGCATCATTAGCTGATCCTGAATTCGACACCTCTTTCGTGGCAGAGCGCGCAGGACTGCTTGACGAGTTAGTGTCGTCATCAATCAACTGCTTCGTTTGGTCCATGGGAGGTGGAGGCACTCTGCCTGGGAACTCAGTGGATGGAGGCTTTCTGGTCGAAGACCTTTTCATAAAGCCCCTCATCTTCCCGAATCCTTTCGCCATTGTGTTATTGAAATCTGGTGTATTTTTTATCAAATGACGGCAGCGCTCGTCGTCATAGCATTCATTCAGTCCGTCAACTCTATCTGGCACGTTTAAGGAGGACAGTTTTTAGGGGGGGGGGAGCGTAGTGGCGATCATCTTTTCTCAAACGACAAGAAAGATCGATTCCGATTCCGAAAAGGAATCAGTAACCAGCGTTAACTTTTCGTGTTATAATTCCTATTGAGGCTGAGGGAATGGCATAACTTGTTACCGATTTACAGTAAAACTTAGAGAGTTAGTACTATTTACCATAGACCGGGAGATAAGAACCAGCTAATGTGGGCCGGTGTGACAGCTAAATTGGTCGGACCGCTGATTCTCTCTACAGTACTTTTTT
>JALLBA010000360.1:0-53118 GCA_036939675.1 Cyclostephanos invisitatus
ACTGATGCCAGAGGAGATTTATAGCGAAAAGAACTGACTCGCTGACGACGGCACCTTGGTTAAGGTTCTGTTTTATGATATTGTCCGGCAAACACGGCTGCCTGCAGGGATAAGCGCGGTCGACGCAGACAACTGCTACGATTGTATCGCTCATCTGATCGCGTCACTAGCCTTTCAAACTTTAGGGGCGAAGAAGGAAGCATGTGAATCCTTTTTTACCACGATCCAGAATATGAAATTCTTTTTGCGGACGGGTTTTGGCAATTCGAAAGAGTTTGCAAGTGCAACGGGAGACATAAAAACACAGGGGATGTGCCAAGGTAACGGCGCGGCACCAGTGGGATGGACGGTCGACAGCATAGCGATGATAAACGCGCACAAACGAAAAGGTCACGGCATTCACCTACAATCCCCCATCACTAACAAAACCATACATCTAGCCGGGGCCCTTTTTGTTGATGATACCGACGTGGAACACCTCGACTTGAACAAGTTGGAGACGAGGGAGGATAGCATCGTGCCGTGCAAGAGAGTGTCATTAACTGGGGTCACCTTCTTATTGCAACCGGCGGAGCACTAAAACCGGCTAAGTGATTTTATCATATTATCTCTTTCTCATGGAAAGCAGACGGCAATTGGAAATACGAAGCTAACGAAACCTCACATGACCTGAAAATTACGGTTCCACTCGTGGACAACACACTCGCAACAATTGATCATCTCCCAATATCAACGCCAACCAAAACTCTAGGGCAGATGACGTGCCCTACCGGCAGTAGCAATGGAGCACTTCAACAAATGCGAGATAGAGCACAGAAATGATCGATAAAGCACGAGGAGGACGGCTCTATTGCAGAAATTTTTGGTTCTTGCTCGATAAGCAGTTTTGGCCTGGAGTAGCCTTTGGGATTAGCAGCATCACGGCGAGTCTCGACCAATGCATGATGAAGATGTACTATGGTATGATGGCCATCGGCAGGGTACGAAGATTGATTAGAAAGGAGTTGCGACAACTGGACCACGGTTTCTATGGATGCGGTCTCCCACACCCAGGGATTGAATGTTTTATCGCGCAAATCAGCAAATTATTAACAAACTATGGTTGCAACACTGGGCTTGGTGTACAATTACAAACATCAATGGAACTCATGGTAATTGAAGGTGGGGTATCCAACCAAATCCTGGCTCAACCCTTTCTAGGATACAGCAAATGGGTATCTCACTGCTTGCTCAAGTCAGTATGGGAAAAGATTTATTTCTTTAACCTGACGGTGGAAACAAAAGCATTACCTTTGCTGTTCCCATGCGAGAATGATGACTGGCTTATGTTAGTGTTCGAAAAGGAGGGGTACACCAACGACGAGCTTATTTGACTAAACAGGGTACGCTGCCACCAGCACGTAATCTTTTACTCCAACATTTTTGACGCGAGAGGCAGGTCTCTGGACAGGCAATACCGTAATAAACGACTTCACGAGGACAAGTGGTCCGAACTGCTCTTCCCAATTGAAAACCCCCCAGGAAAAGATTTCCGTTTGTGGAACGATGCGTTAGACAGCATCGCCCCGAGGGGCATCCCAAAGCACAGGCTAGGCAGGCGAATCGAAAAGGGACATAAATCATGGCTGTATGATGACGGATACCGGGAAATAGATGAACCCCCGGCACCCACTTCTGGCAGGTACTGCTTAAATGGGAACGAACCTGGATGTGGAAAAATATCCATTGGGAGGGTGACGATAATTGGATAGCAGAGTCAATTCGGCAAAGCACATGTGTGGCCGTGATGGACGGTTCGTATATGAAGGTCTTATACCCAAATATTCACTCAGCGGCTTTCATCCTGGAGTGTAAAAATAGATCGGGAAGGATCTGGGGCTCATTCCCAGAACCAAGTCGATGCACGTGCAGCTATAGAGGGGAGTTAGTGGGCTTAATGGCCATACACTTGATATTATTAGCCGCAAATGAAGCAAATGCGGGACTGATGGGCAGCGTCGAAATATACTCGGACTGCTTAGGGGCACTCAACAAGGTTAACAACCTTCCGCCAGAGAGAATACCTACGGGCAGCGCACACTCGGATGTCCTCAAGAACATGCTGGTCAACTGCTCAGACCTCCCCTTGGATAGATATTATTCCCACGTGTCGGCGCATCAAGACAATCACCAGAAGTATGATTCACTACCTCACGAGGCACAGCTCAATTGCACAATGGATAGCCTCGCCAAAAGGGTACTGTGGGAGCTACGGCCAACACAACTCCCGATGCAGCAAGCTTTCCCCCTGGAGGCCATAAGCATACTCGCGGGACCAACAAAGATTACTACTGATATGGGAGATTATCTACGGTTTTGAGGGAAACCTTCCATAATCTTAAAATATTATACAATCGGGAATTTGATTTTGTTGACTGGGAAATAGTGTACGAAGCGCTTCGGGAGGTGCCACGGCTGTTTCAGTGTAAGCAAGTAATGGGAATCGCGGGAACGATGGAATGGGACAAGACAGTAGTACGCAAATGTGTAAGTTGCACGGTGGCATGCGACACATGCGCACATGTACTCTCATGCTGCCATGAAGGGAGGGTGGAAGCCCTTAAACTCACACTCGAGCTGGCCGAAACATGGCTAGTAGAGGCAGACACTATCCTGACCTACTCGACTGCATCATGGAGTATGCTCACGGCAGAAGTGGTCGAATGATGGAGGATTTAAGTGAAGGCCTTGGCCCACAATTTAACAAAATGGCTAAAGCACAGGACACGATAGGTTGGAAATGATTTATGGAAGGAATGGTTTGCAGAGAAATGAGGCACATTCAGTACAAATTTAATCAAAGTCAGGGAACCCAGTTAAGCACAACCCGATGGGCTAAACGCCTAATCCTCAATCATCGTCATCGTCATCTTCATCTTCATCATCATCGTCATCGTCATCGTCATTGTCATTGTCATTGTCATCGTCATCGTCATCGTCATCGTCGAGCACCGCTGCGTGCATCATCGAGGACGGGCGGAGGGGGGGGGATGGGTCCAGTGGATGGGGAGACACAACAACTAACCGAGAGTCAGCCCAATCGACGGACGTCATCCCCAAACAACAATCAATCACACGCCACTCAGATGATGAAGACGACAACGACGACGACGGAGATGACAGCAGCAACGATGGGAGAGAGGGGGGGGGAGGGGGGGAGCAACGATGCAACAATCAAACGAACGACGACGACAAGGACGAGCGGAGACCAAAGTTTTGGCAAGACCACGGGGTTGGTTCAGGATCGATTCAGCCGATGCGATAAGGAATAGGTTTTCATTAAATTACTCCATAAAAAATTGAATAGGTATTGTATTATGAAGAACAGGTTCGCCAAACCATAGTTGCGGAGTGTGACTACAGCCAGGGTTGATAAGCCGGCGGCATGAGGCTCAGCTTTTCTGTGCTGGTGGCGGCATTGATAAGACACCTCACTTTGATATCGATCGGGTCTGGATTTGGTTTGAGTGCTTCGGCAGTAACATCCTCCACTACACGTGTGGAGCACTCTTCGAATCTATCTTGGACAGAGCGTACATTGCTCCATATCCGATCAGAGAGCTGGCGTTCGACCTCTTGCATCTTTTGGTCATTTTTTGAGGAGGACTTGGAAGCGTACCATGCCATGACATCGTCTCTCAGTAGCAAGTGAAGAATCGGCTCCAACACCTTTCGTTTTGCATGCAGTGCCGAAGAAATAATGACAAAAGATGGAACAAGTACACCCTCGAACAAAAATGGCCCAATCAATTCAGATATGTTTCTGGTTAGGCGAAATGGCACGTCGTGCTTTTCCAACAGGCCTACGCGCGAAGTGGATTTTGGGCACCGTATTGATTTGTAAAGAATATGAGAGCGAAGTTTCCGTTTGACAAAATACAAATAACATACCATGATTGTATTGCGATCTAAAATCCTGCGCAATCATTTGTCCCGTGACATAACAAAAGGCAAATCTGTTCGGAGTTCTCTCAATTATTGCAAATGCGTGCTGAAGGAGTGAGTTGGCTGCTAGTTGAGAAGAAAAAACGTGACGGAATCGATGCAACTGTTCCGAAGAGGGAAATATCCCGTACATGTATCTCGACAACACATTTGGGAGGACAAGTTCACGGCATATGTCCTGGTAAACTTCGAGCTTAACTTGATTCAATAGCTGTGTTTCATTTTCCCGCCCACTTTCTCCAGGGGCATGGATGCGCAATGCAGCTATTTCGGCAACTTTCTCTTGGAAATATGCAGGTAGCATACTAGTTTTTGGTCCTTGCACATGGCGAAATATGGATTCCAATGTCTCGTGAGATGATTCGATGGCGCTCATTCTCATCCGCTGGGCAACGGGGATCACGACACTTGGCCTGGTAGTCAAACCTCTTCTACAAGCTCGAAAGTCTCTACGTAGGATTTTTCTTATCACATAATTCACTTGAGCTGACCGCTCATCAGTCCGAATCCAGTATGGTATTGCGAGCTGCAGTAGAAATTTGTACATCTTTCCATCACTTCCGATCATAGTGATTTGATGGACATGTTGTTTGGTCGAGCTGCTACTTAGTTCCAGGGTCTGGTGGAACCGTACCAGTTTCGCGTGAAGTTCAGGGATTGGTCTCGAATCAAGTATGCTTGATGATGTCGGGGCATATTGCCCAGGAATTTCTACCACCGCAGCCCCCCCCGAATGCCCACCAATTCCCTCAGCGTTAGCTGCAACCAGTACAGCCTGTGAACTGGCCTTGGCAGCAACTAATGCAGATGATCTCTTCGAATGGAATAATGCGGTATCTAATGAGCTGTAAGCATCGTGCTGAGAATTTGAAGCGTTTAACGACTTCGATTCGCAGGCTCCAGCCCAAAGATCAGGAGGTTGAGATGAGTACCAAGAAAGTGAGGGCGAGACCTCCTGTAGGCTGAAAGTTTTAGGGACCCGCTCGATTCCTCGCTCAAGCATTTTTTTCCACTTGTGAAGCCTCGTAATGAGGTCATCGCTTTTAAGGCCTTCTTCCTGAAGTAGGAAGTCATTTGTGAATTCATGGCAATATTTTGACTGAAACAACGCAGCCTTCCTTGTAATAGCGCTATCGGGTTTTTCCTTGTTTACGTTGAAAAATTTTGCGCCTAGCAAGTGCAATGTCTTGGTGCAGCCATCCAGATGGCCAGGATATGTTTCTGTGCCACTAGTCGTGGCATCCTTGATTGTTTTGAATTCTGGCTTTGACGCTTTCTCAAGCAAAGCGTCTATGGAATGCAGAAGTTCAGCGTCGTAGCTAGGCCTAAAACGAACGATCAAGTCTTCTAGGATGGATTCAAGCTTACTCCATAGAACTGGATGCACTTTTCTTAAGTTGGACATGAATTCTTCCGCTAATCTTGATGACGCCATCGTGTCAGCATCATTTTGAGTGGCAGATTTTTGCCCTGTAGATCTCTCTATGTCACGTCGCTCCAAGTAAAAGGATCGAAGAGAGTAGTATATTGCCTGGGGATGATCTTTCAATATGCCTACCACGACAGCTTTCATAGCTCGCGCTTCGGTGCGGCAGAGACTGATAACAAGGACAAAGGAGAGAGGACGAATTAGTCGGCTTAGGTGATTCGTTCGATCCAAACCATACAACTATTGACTGATAATTGCTTCTTTTCGCTCTCGAACATGCCTGTGACGTCAAAAAAAGTTCCCCAAACGAACCCTCGGTCAAAACAATAAACAAACTTTTACCCCCCCCCTCACACAATTTTGTCACGCCTCATCAATTAAACACGAGCACTATTCTACAAACTTACCTGGTTAGCAACTGAGGTATCCACGGAAGGAAGATCCAAGATGGCAACACAGCGCTTCGCGTTTCGAAAGTGCGACAAAGATTGCCATACGCTGGGCCGTCATTAGCAAGCATTTGGAGGCAAAAAGGGATATGATCACGTGACTGTTCACTAGGATCGCATCGCACTGCCTCAAGACTGCAGTGGTAATTCCGTTAGAGCACAATGCAGCAGGAATGTGTAAAAAATCCAATGACATGTCCCAAAAAACTCACAAACAACCCATCGCTTGGGATAAGTAAAGACCAGTTTTCTTTGACAACTCCTTGCTATCAGCCTTTTCGTCTCCAACTTGTTTCTGAGCATCATTCGATAAAGATGCACATAGTTGACCCCAGTCGATCCATGTCCGGGCGTAAGTTGGACATATTTGAACAGCATGACAGTATGCCTGATTAGATTTCGGCTTATCGTTCAATTCACAGAAGAAACATGCCTTCAATCGAAAAATCTCAGCTTTCTGTTGCGAATCAAAGTATGAGAGATTTGTTGAGTTCACTAAATTCAATCCATTTTTCAATGAGTCAGCGGATGAGAATTGGTAGTTAAGGATCTGTTCTCTCAGCTTCAAAAACTCATATTCAACATCCATGCCAGACTCAAGGCTGTCCAGGAAATAGGTAGCCATCTCTTTCAGACCCTGCTTTCTTGATGTTCTACCCAATGATATACATACAAAGGGACGGTCGTGAAGTGTTGCTATCGCATTTTGATCATTCGTCCATGAAAAATTTCGGGCGATTGCATCGAAGATCTGCAAACGCCACAGACAAATATCGTTCCACTGAGAAACTCTTTCGAAAGAATTTGGAAGCCGATGTCTCCACGAGTTGAGTAATAGCTTCAGGTCAGGAATCGTCCGTCTGGCTGAGTGCGATGAAGTTTCCATCGCGATCTGGCTTGACTCGCGAAGTTCAACTAGTCTCTGAAAGTGCTGGAAAATGCTATTGTGGGCGTTCCCCCCAGCCCTAAGTGCGGGCATGAGGTTCCACCGTCGGAGACAAAGTTGAGCGCTCTGCCAGTGTAAGTTCTCAACCTCTCCGAGGTTGCCTTCGTGTATAGCAAGATATATCTCAGTGATTTTAGTGAGAGGGTCGCCTTCTTCAAGTGAGGCTACAACCGATGGCAGTTTACAAAGACGCTTGACCTTTTCCCAATTATTTGTTTTCCACGCACATTCCAGCATGAGAGTTGTGTCATTTGTAGATGAGGCAAAATCTTCAACGACTGACCATTGACCCAATTCTTTGTGGGATTCAACCCAACGTGCCTCCCACAAATCTATCTCACTTTCTGTCGGTAAGAACATATCATCCCTTCCATCTGCTCGGTCAATCAAAGCTAGATAGGCTTCGGTCGACTCGTTCGCAAGATCATAAAGGTCCAATGATAACGCAAATTTTGTTCCCGGGAGCTGTGCCATAGCAGAGTATATACCAAGTGAGACATCGCGGTCTCCCAATGAATCATAACATTTCCGAGCAGCTTTAATCAATTCATGTGACGACGAGTCTAAGTTAGGAGCATGTGCGTTGGTTGAAATATACTGTCTCTCAATAAGGGACAGTGCTTCATTGCGCACGTTGTAGTCCACTGCCAGCGACTGTAAGAGGAAATGGTCGATGAAAGGCATGGGACGAAGACGTACAAGTAGCCGTAAGATTGATTGGACAGCATTCATCTGACCGCTGTGACGTGATTTTGTCCCTTGTGAGTGAAACGGCTTAGCGATGAGACGTTCGATTGATTTAATTAGAGGATCTCTTGCTTGGTCGTTGGGGAGGGATTGCCATACTGACTGGAAACACAGCTCCAACATGGATTGGCAAGTGTCGACATCTCCGTGAACAAGATTTCGAATGGCTGAAATGCAACGACCTCTGCCGCAAAGGTCATCACTTCTCTGTGACTTGATTACTTTTAGAAATGGGGAATAAAATTGATCAATCTCCGTATTGACGCTGTATATCACCGGGGTTGGCGGACCGTCCGTCGCTGGGGACCGGTGCTTCTTGTGATCGATACGCATAAATCCCGGGAGCAAAGTAACTCCCTTCATCTGGGTCGCGAAAACTTGGTGATTCAATCCTTGGCGACACAAACGCACACCACCTGTCTCATATGTGCATGAAGCAAGAAGCACATCCACGAGAACAACTGTCCATAGGCGTCCTCCGATACCCTGATAATCCAAGTTTAGTAAACGAAGAAGGATATCCCGTGTGAATCCGTTTGAACCACCCACTGCACCAATACTGTTATTCGATTTGCAATCCGTGGATACTATTTCGATGGACAACGATCGGACATGTGGATTGCCAGATAACAAGCACGAAACAAGAAGTTTTGGGAGGATCTCTCCGTTTTCTACACGATCTTTAAAGTAATGGTTGGCCGACACTTGAGACTTGTCGTACAACGAAAGAACGATGAAGCTAATCATATCACTCAGAGCATGCGACGACGTTTCTGGGAGTCTCTTAAAATCCAAGTTGATCAATTGCAGCAAAAATCTTTCGTATTCGCTTTTAGTCAGTGGGGTTCTTTGGCCATTCTCCGTTATCCACTGCCCAATAATAGATACTGCCGTCATGAGCACTCGTATAGAGCAACTAAAATCTAGGATGTTGCTCAGAATTTTCATAAACGAAATTCTCTTGCTCGAAAACGTGAAGAGTTGGTCGCTTGAAGCGACCAACTGCATCGATGAAATTAATAGTTGAAGCGACATGCTAAGGGGCTCGTTATCGACCACAACTTGGTTTGTAAAGCCGCCGTTACTCATTTGTACATCCTTTCCGATGGATGAAGGTTTGAATCCAATTCCACAAGCTGTTTCGAAAATCCCAAGCGTGGGTGTTGCGGGTAGACCACTTTCTGCCATATGGTGCATTGCTAATGTATTCGATGTCTGGTCTATTAGCTCCTTCGCGTGTTCGGCCGCTAGTCCTTCAACAAGACCAGTCAAAGAGCTTAAAAACGACTCAACAAAGTCACGATTCACCTCACACACTCTTCCAATCACTGATAAAGCTACCTCTTTCTGATAACATGTGCCCTTTCGTAGGGCTCTGTCCAGTATGGCAACGATGTAAGAAGCGTTGTCGTTACTCATGTGACCATCGGAAAGTAGTAGGTGAATAGTGACATCCTCAAGGTTCTTTGCTAAACTTGATTTTGCATTAACAAAGGATTGATCAACGATCATAGTGCCGTATTGAGTCAGGAAAGAATTCTTTGGATCATTCTGGATTAGAAGGAGAACTACCTCGGCACATACACTAAAGGCGTTCATATTGACGTCGTCATTATCTTCTGCTGTAGAATCACTGGGTTGTTTCCGGATTGATTTGCTGCTGCTGGCTTCGTCGGAATCGTTTTTACTTTTTTCTCCAGCGCCGGCTTTGTGCAAAAGAGCCTTTTCAAATGGGGAAGGATCTATTGTACAATTCTTTTGACAGGAGACAAAATCTCTTAACAGCAACAGGATCTGTGATTGTAGTCGCTGACGTACTTGATCCGGCTTTCCTGCAACAGTCGCAAAGGCGACTCTGATTAGATTGTTCACAATACTATTAATAGTATTTTCATCAAGACCCGTCAGATCTTCTGCTGATTCAGAAGTTTGACCAGCAATAATCCAATCAAAAAATAGACTTGAAAGATCTGCCGATAGTTTGATTCCTTCTAAGGGCACAGTAGGGTGTAACGTTAGCAAGGAAAGCGACTGAACTAGAATGTTGACGAGCTCAAACCTGTGACCACGAAAAATCTCTTGGTGACGTGTGATTGACTCCAAAACATTAGCAATTCGTGGGATCGACATGTTTTCCTTGCGCAGCAACTGTATGGTGTACTTTAGCGCAATATCTAGTTCATCCTTTCTAAGTCGATTCTTGAGGGTAGGTAGAAGCACGTCCAATGCCTCACGTGCTGACGTGTCAAGTGAGAGAGAGCGATAGACTTGCAAAATCACATCCGTAGGAGTATCAAAAACTGCAATGAATCTGCTCATGGCTATATGTGCATAGTACGTCGTTTTTGGATCAGCGGTTTTTTTCTGCGCGGCCAAAATAAATTCAAGCAATTCTGTTTGCCGATGTACGGTCATGTCTTTTAAGTGCTTGTGTTCGAGGAGAGTGGAAATAATTTGTAACAACTCGCAAGTCAGCTTTGGTCCATAAGATTGAATTGAGAACAGCGACTCCACTAGCTTTTCGACAGAGTCATTGAAAGATGAGTTTGATGAGATCTGCTTGAGCATGGGAATGGCCAGCATTTGCGCACTGAGGGTTTTAGTTTCGTCTGACCCCTCACTCGACAACAACGTCGAAAATCTTCGGAGGCGACACTAGTAAGTGAGCACAGCCATTCTCAGAACGAAGTAAGCAACAACAGACGTCAATGTGCTCACCGTTGAAGTATTAGTGTCCATCGCATTTCTTGGTCGGCACAATGATTACTCGAAACTGTCCAATGTAAGAATTGCTTGATGAAGGAGAAATCGAACGAGGATAATGGTTGCAGCTTTGGAAAGGTTGTGTACGTGAGGGGAAATACGAAACCCGCGGCATTAGATATGATAAACACAAATGCACCATGTATCCACCGTCATCATCTGAGGGTAGCAACATGCCGTAAACTTACAAAAATCCGTATAAGATCAAAAAGAACGTCTGTGTCGGATGGATTAGCCTGGGAATAAGACACAAGGAACTTTCCAAGTGCCGATGACTCGTAATGATATCTAGGTGGAATCTCTTCCTCGTGTAGAAGACGATAATGTCGCCCACGAGAGCGCCACAGCCATCTTAATGCGCGAACAACATCATTCTGATTCCGAAGATACTGAGGGTTGAGAGAAGTCAGTATTTCGACAATTTTGAAGCCCTGGTGCTGCAGTTCAAGGGAAGTAATTGTCATGTAACCCTCATCAGGTACATTACTCTGGCTTTGTTGAGATACAGAGACAGCATACGCATTCTTAGCTTCGTCCAGTTCTTTCTTCGCACGTTCCACAGCTTCACGAGCTGTCTGCATCGTAGACCGATGTTCAGGATTAGAATCATCCGACTTAGATTGCGAAGCTTTCTGAATTCTCGCCTCTTCTTGGGATTTTAGTGCAAGGGACTTTTTCTTCACTTCAATCTCCTGCCTTGCTACTTCTAGTTTCCGTTGAGTTGAAGGGCTGCTCCATTCATTTATGCCGTACACAGCAACTTTAACTTCAAGGGCTGACGTCTTCTCTGATCGAATTATATGAAGTGGCCGGTCGAAGCAAATATTGAGCAACATGCCACTGTTGGCGCTGAGGTAGTCCCTAAGCAACACAGTATCGTCACGCTTCAGCATGTCTTGAAATAGGTTACTGTACACCGGATTGCAGAGGCGGTGCTCTTGCAAAAAGAAACCGACAGCTTCTGCTCGTGGACAATTTTCGTTTATCACGAAGGCATGTCTGTGAGTTTCAATTCCGACAGAAAGAAAATGTCTCGAAAAGAAAAACTTACTGGCAAAATGTCGATTCAAGTATTTCGCTAGAGGCTCTCTGAAGGGTGAGGCTGATAGACATGGCTTATACCTAGGCAGCGCCATCTCCAATCGTACCGTTTGCTTGACCAATGACTCAACAAATTGCGACGCTTGCGGTAATAGTGAAAATAGATCCAAAACAGCGGCGGCAATAAGCGGCTCTTCACCAGGCTTAAAGACTTGCAGTTGCATTATTTTGTCTGGCTCGCCGAACCTATTCAAGTGCTCTATCAATTTTTCTCCTAAGGTCGTATTGAACCATGAAGAGAGGAGGACCAGTAAATGTGACAAACCTCTTAGGAGATGCAACGAGAGTTTCGTGTGTTCTCTCAAATTAAGCAATATTGGCCTAATGCAAGATTGGATCAATTCCTTTGACAATCTGTGTCCCGTTGTTGATGAAGATCCTGCATCCTTTTCCTTACCAAGAATTAGCGCGTGATGCAACGCTGATGCGCTTGCTGCAACGGCTTCCGCGGGCTCTGAGATGAGAGAACGAAACAACAAGCTTACGACCTGCGAAATAATAATGACAGCCAGAGTGAGTGTATGAGGTGAGGATGCAAGAACTTGACAATCTTTGTAATACGAGGAAACACCTCATCGCTTACATGGGGCCTTATGTTTCCAATCTTAGACTGAGGATCGGCATCAAAAAATTCGTCAGCAAACCCTCGAATAAGAGCCCTGAACAGCAAAAGCGTAGACACTCTTAGCTGGACACCTAAAGGCAGCTCTTGAGGGATTAGGATTCGACCACCGAAAGAGTCGTCCTCTAAAATCGTTGCCTTTCTCAGAAAAATTGATGATGCGTGCGTGCCAGGCATATTTTGACTAGTCGATTCGCCACAATTATTGACAGCAAAGCCATTTTTATCGATCAAAACTACGCTTCCAAAGCTCGTATCGGAAAATTCACCATCGGCAATCGATATCATTTTTAACAGTTCAGATAGAAAGGCAAGAAGATTTTGGTCCTCGATGGGAATGAGTTTGGGCGCTTTGTCCAAAATATATGCGCATGCATCGACCGCTGCACACATATTCGGAAGGGGCAATGTTCTCAATAACTTCGGGAATATGAGCCGCTTCAACGAATTAACATGATTCAAAAGTAATTCATCGATTGAGGCACTATCTCTGGTTATCAGTCGTACCGCATGGCGTACGATAAACCTGTGATGAGGAATTGCATCACATTAGATCGTGTCAATGTGATTATGATGAAGATCATTTTCAAGTAAAGTTGTGTACGCAAAAAACACCAATACTTCTTACCGTACAAGAGGCTTGGTCGAAGCAATCTCAGATAGAATCAAAGTAAGGGACGCAGGCTTCACAGATATCGGAATAGGGGGTGTTTCGTTGTCAACATTCACAATGGATGTGGTATCAGTCGCCGTTGGACACAACACATCATGAATGACAGCACTCGATTCCTTCCAAGAACACGGTCCGCCAAAGAAAAACCACGACACTTGCAAAAAGAATCCCACTGACGATTTGGACGCGTGGGCAATGCCATCAGGAGTATCTTTTACCACGAACATTGCCGTATGAATGATTTCAACTTCGTATTGCTGCGACCATCTCAGACCCATCTTGACGATAAGGTTAAAGAGCCCGGACATGACTCCAGTGCGATGATCCCACGGTTGGCTGAAACAATTATGACACAATTTATTTAGAAGATTTTCGAAGAAAACATCACCCCAGTTAGTGGTATCTTGGGAATGCAGGGCATTCTTGGTAGCTGTCGGAGAACCCGCACCCTTCATTTCTGCATCGTTTGGCTCATCCTCTTCATCAAGTGTAGCCTCGGTACTATCTTTGACGCGATGAAATAGCTCAACAACATGGTGCATCACCTCCATGGCACTGAAATGCGAGCTGTTCGCACCAGTATCTGAAAAAGCATCCGCAAGAGCCTCATTAAAAACAAAAGGGACAATATTACCACAGTCCAGTTGTCCCGATAAACGAAAACATCCAAATGAATTGAACTGAATTTTTTCTGCAATATGGTTTTGAGAATTGTGCTTTTCATTGTCCATTGAGCTGCTGCTTTCGTCTCCGTGGTATGGATCGATAGAGCTTCCATCACGGTCTATTCGTGTTATGTCTTCCCGGTGGCTTAGGAGAAGATAAAATATGTGTGAACCCAGTCCCTTGAGGATCAACATAGCTTCATCCTTGAGATTATCATGATTTGATGCCGCGAATAATCCGTCACATACCAATTTGAAGTCGTTGTTGTAATTCATACCCTGTTGAGATGTTCCCAAGTCTGGTTCACCCACTTCATCAGACGGCAAATCAATTGCATCTTTAGTAGTCAATACTGCTCCGTTTTGGGTACAAAATGATATCCGCCCATTTTCTTCTTCGCCATCGATGTCCAATGCTGAAGCTAACGCAGCCCGCAGAACGGTAAAGGCGCTTTCTGATTGGTTAGCCCTGGTCTCCAACATACACGATTGTGAATACGTTTTCAAATCAAACGTCTTTGTATCAACTGACAGTAGTTCACAGAATTTTCCGTACGCTACCTGCGATGGCCGTTGTGAATTGCGATTAGAATGATTGTCATGACTCGCAGCTATAATGGAGGGTGCGGTGGCAAGACAGCGCAATACTTCTACGGCACGATCCAACGGAAACGGCAAGAGGAAAGACATTTCACTAGATGGCTCGTCACCAGCACCCCTCTGCCATTCGCAGTGCATGGACAACTTCTCGCATTCATTAGCTATTCTATTTCTCTTTCCCTTCGTTCGCTTTGAATCAAGATTTCCGACCATTTCTCTCAGAAATAATCGGTTTATACCTCCCATCTTCCCCAACAATCTCATGCACAATAATCCATACGGGTACGGCGCTGGAAGCAAATGTCGCGTAAGCGCCACGAAGAGTTCACATAAGTCGGTGCCGTCGTCATCCTGCATTGCGAAGACGGGGTATAAATAATTGGGATGCAAATTATCTACCCAAAATTCCAACGTTCGTAATGCCAAATTTGTCA
The DNA here is from genome assembly GCA_036939675.1 of Cyclostephanos invisitatus. NCBI lineage: Eukaryota > Bacillariophyta > Thalassiosirophyceae > Thalassiosirales > Thalassiosiraceae > Cyclostephanos > Cyclostephanos invisitatus. The sequence goes on from JALLBA010000360.1 coordinate 14,414, forward strand.
ATATTCCCATATTCGAGTTCAATGCAGGTATGATGATCTTTAGTAGGAGTGGCAAATGCGGAAGTAGCGCTGAGAGGCGTGAGGGGATGGTTAAGCATACTTCAATTAGTACATGTCGTAGTGGTATCGAGCATGTGGCAGTGAAAATACGGTAAAAGCTGTTCAAAAGGGTGGGCACCAAAGGAAGTAGCTCCTTGTATGACCTTCGTTATCGTTATCATCGTCGACATCGTCGTCGTATCATCGTCGACATCGTCGACGTCATCATCGTCGACATCGTCGTCGTCATCATCGTCGTGGGGGATGGAATTTTCGGGCGATGGAACGAGGAAGGCGGTAGAGGGGGGAGAGAGAGATTTTTGGACGTGTTATTTTTCCATAAGCATTTTGAAGGAGTGAGAAGTCGTCTCGAATATTTCACTTTCACTCACGCGTCAAATTTCCCTGATATCGTACGAAATAATTGTCTAAGAATATCTAGATACGGACCCGGCCATATCAAATCATCCTCTATGATATAGCAAACTCGACATACTCCGCCCATCATGCTCTGTGACGGACATTCTTCCATCGATCGCTGGACGCATTCTTTCACAAGCTTTTGCAAATGTGGTAAAAAAGCATTCTCATTCCGGGGATACTTGATGAGGGAAGAGAAAGCCAGCTGAAATAACTTTGATAAGTTTTGCGCCCGTTTCGTTAACACAGGCGGTGACATCAAGTTGGCTTTGGTGTTATTCTTTGGTCTTTTTGTATTACCACCCATTTGTGAATCGTCGGATGTTGACGTTGATGTCGATGATAAAGTGCTCGAAATAGCATCCTTCTCATACTCACCCAATCCACCAATATTTACCATCAAATAGTCCAAGAGCACCTCGACAAATTCATAACTGACCGCTTTGCCTGTAGTAACTAACAAATGACTGAACATAGCGATATTATCTTCCTCAATGTCCATCTGATGTAATAAATAAGGCAGGTTGTTCGCGATGACGACTCGAAAATTGTACGATTCGAGCGACGTTAATGATACTGCGAAGGATTCAAGTATCTCGCGAAGTCCGGGATATATCTTGCGTTTCTCATCGCCGACAGAGCTGGTGGGGCTGATCCAGGGCTGATGTTTGCCCAACTCATCGCGGACACTTATCCTAAATAAGCGCAAACAGGGCATTCCAACCCTAACGTAATCTTCTACCAATGCCCGTTCGTCTGTCGTCATTTTCGTCATTCCACTATTCAATTCCTCGTTGAAAAATTTGCTGTTGTCGTGCGTCGAATTTCCCAGTAATGTAAATTGAGCTGGTAATGGGAACTGTTCCTCCCCAGCCAACGACGAACGCTGTCGATCTTTTTCTCGTTGATGCGAGTAGCTAGATATGCACCAGAATAGAGTCTTCATGCCATTTATTATCGGACGGATGAGTAGCTGCACGTTTAGAATGATGGTCAGCGGCGACGATGATGAATTAAAATCAGTGCCATCACCACCCATTTGCTCGTATTCGTCCTTATTCTTCTCATCGTGTGTAGCCGCAACATCATTCAACAAGTCTGGGATCCAAGAGCTCACAACCTCCAACTTGGACACACACGACCTCAATATTCTGAACAACAAATCACGACCAACTTGCGGATTGGGATCGTGATTGTGAAAGATTATTTCGGGAAGATGCACTAACAGCTTCGCCGCGGCGATTTGCATGTCGCTGTAGGGGGGTGTAAAGTTTGGCAGTCCTGATTGGACGATGATTTTGGATGCATCGAAAAAGCCTGTGGTTAAATCACAGTGCAACAGCCTCGAAAAGATTCTAATAGTTCTGGATAGCTGCGCGGGAGTCAATTTTGTACGGATCTGGGTTATGAATTCAGCAAGAATAGAATATCCCAATGGTTGCAAGGAGGCAAAAGATGTTACTCCTTTAACGACTGCGCAGGTGGCACCTCTGTCACCACCTGCCATAATGTTGTAATGTGTACCATCTCCTCCTCTTCCGATGAATCCCTCGCCATCACCACCCAAATCTAATCCTCCACCAAGCATCATCACTGCTGATGTTTCCCCACCGATTCCGTGTCCCAATAGTATTGCATTTATGCTGCCTATTAAAAGCCGTTCGTCTAACATGGCATCAACATGTCTGTAAAAGCCACGACGATACTTAGTCGACAGCAAATGACGTGTGTTCACCATCAGTTCCTTCCTCATTTGGATTGCATGATGCTGAAGATGAATATTTTGCGAACCACCATCATGGCTGCCAGTTGCCGTGGCCATTGCTGTAGTGGATGCGGCATTATTGCGGCTAAGGAGGATCCAGGACGAAGACATACGGCGCAGCAGTTGTAGCACGCACGTAGCACAGCTCTCCTCGAATAGTTTTAGAGTTGTCTCGGCAGCAGTGGCAATAGTAGAAAGGCGAATGTTACTCTGTTGTGATGACGGTGTTAGTAACAGCAGTAAATGCGTGATGAATGATACTATTTTGACTTGACACGCAACGAGCTGCTGTTGCACGTGTAGCTCGCGCAATGATGACGATTGCTCATCCTTCTTCGGTGTTGCTAAAGTGGTTGTTGCTCCGGTGGTTACGATTGTAGCATAAGGGGGTGTTGATGCATGGGCTTTCGACGAGGACGCGGGCGTCGTTGTCGCTGTAATTTTTATGGCAGCTGCTGCCGACGCGGCGGCAGCGGTAGGAGCAATTTGGGAAGGCTGTTTAGATGATGATGACCCCCCCTTCCCCATATTGGAACAAACAATGTGGGGAGTGGACAATGATGGCGTCGTCGTCAATGGTCCCGTCATCATCCCATCGCTGCAGCCGCCGGGACTAGTACTCGGCAACAATGGCGTCGTTATCGTTTGCAACTGCAAAAACTGCATCATTGCTGGCAGCAAATTCGACATGTTATTCTTGCTGGCCAACTTATTTGGAAACAGATTAAATAGCAGCATGATCGTTAATGGCATTTCGGAAAGAAGGCGGTACGATTGCGATGATTCAACGACAATCGACGTCCCCGATGGCGTTGTTGCTCTGTTGCTGGTATCGGAGGCGGACAAACTCTTTGGCTGAGATGTCGCCGTCATGTCTGCAACACCCACATTCTTCTTGTCGGGTGTCAATGCCATTATCGATTGTTCCTTAGAGGGAGTCGTGCCCTTCTTGGTTGGTTTCTTGCCTAGCGCTGTCATCGATACACCACCCGCAAACAATGACGTTTCTGATATCGCGTCCGACCCCTTGGTGGTGTGATTACCAGTATTCGTCCCCTTCTTCTTCTTGCCGTATCCGCCCCCTCCCAAACGCTTGTAACAGCCCACCGCGAAGTCGAGTAGCGCCTGACACTCGCGTAGCGTCTTGGTGGCCTCCTTCCCGCCGCCGCTTCCACCGCCCCCGCCGCCGTTGCTGCCGTTTCCCTCCATCATCGCCAATAATGCGGGCGTTTTATGATACCCCCGTAAAATCCGAACGAGCAGGCCATTATTCGCCAGCAGTGCATTACCCTCGATATCTTCGATCATCACGTGGATGACAATGCTCATTATGGATGGTGCGTGCATGCGGAAAAGGAATACATCAACGTTGCTGGAGACTGTTCGGTCGTGGCGATGCGATTCAAGCAACGAAGACGAAGAAGGAGGAGCGGCGAGCAACAGCTGCAACGTCAGCTGCTCGAGCAGCCGCAGCGCTGCATTGCGTATGGTCGCATGAGTCTCCGACGACGACGAAGGCGATTGCGATGCTGACACAGATACGACATCGGCATTATGGGGCGGGACGTGATATGTCGGCGAGGGCATAATTGCCGATGGTGTCGTTCGTGTTGGGGGCAGGTCTTGTTGCTTTTTCTTCTTCTTCGATTGCTTCGTTGTGGCGGTAGATTTCATGTCGATGTCATTATTCGAGTCGGTGGACTTCTCCGCTACTGCCGTCTTGCCGTCCTTCCTCTTGCGCTTCTTCTTCCCCTCCTTGTTACCGCCGTCGCCGTCCTCATCGCCGCCGCCGCCGCTGACGCTGGCAACGGCAACGGCAGAACGGATGTAGGCAGCCGCCCTGCCATTCGGATCGACAAGCATCTTGGACAATGCCGGTAATAGGGCACTCAAGAGGAATGAGCGCTCGCTTGTTGGCAGAGTCGAGTAATCTTTATCGCGCATCTCAGAAAGGAGCTGCAGTAACGACGAATAGGATGACGACGCCGATGATGATGACGACGACGATAATGCCAAGGACCGCGACGGCGATGACGACGATGACATGGATGCGGATGCCAGCATGAGAAGACGCGATTTTATGGAATCCCAATGGGCGGGTCCCGATGTGACTTTCGTGGAGAGGAAGGGGGGGGGGATCGGTGGAGGGGATGACAGCGATGGCTGCGATGTCGTAGTTGTTGATGACGATCGCGCTAATGCCGGCGCTGCCTCCGGTGCTGCGAGGTCCGTCGATGTCGATGATGGAAGCGTAGTTTCAATAGATTCCGCCATCGTTGTCGAAGGCGCTGCATCTGCAATTATTCTCGGCGAAATGCTTTCGTCCTTGACGTGCATGCCATCATCGCCGTCAATCGCCTCGACATGTTGTGTAGGAGGAAGGGAAGAACTCTCTAATGCAGCCATCGCATTATCGGATGCAGAAGCAGGCATTTCCTCGTTCATAGGATCCAAAGTTATTTTCGTAGTCATGACGCTGCCACCGGCTGATGTTGCTACTGTTCCTGCAACGTCGGCGTCGGCGGCCTCATTCATTTTCTTCGCAACGTAAACCTCGCCATCGCCGCATGTGGGCGATGCCGGTGGCGGTTCGGCGACCCCCCCGATAACAGCATCCGCGGTAGCGGGGGGGTCATCGCTGGGTGTATTCATAATATTGTCAATGGCTGGCTGCTATCGAATTACTGCTGCTACACTACTACTATTTCCATGGTCCAAAACGCCTCATGAAGGAGATGAATCCCTCATCTCATTTTGTTCCATCGCACATCAGGGCTAAGTAAAATTGAATGCAATATTGATAAACTTAGTGTCGCCAGCTGATTATTCCTGTAAAGGAGTCATACTTTCCCATTACTCCTCTAGGAGTAATACAACAACAGATGATAGTAAAACAAGAAACGAAATACTAATAATATCTCAATCTATCTGGGGGGGGCGTTGGGGGGGGGGGACGCATCCCCGCGAAAAATGCAGTTGCGCCGTTTGTTTGTTACGGAGTTGTTACAAAACTTTTTGAATTGAAATGTGAATCGAGCGACCGAGCGACGGTGAATCATGACAGTTATCCCCAAACCCTTCGAATATTTAATTTTAATTCAATCCTACTGTCACACCCTGTCCGATGTATAAATCTTGTACCATTCACTGCTAGGATAAATTAATCTGAATTATTCAGTAAGGGATTTGGATAATCTGAATTAAAAATAAGATAATTTGGATAATCTGGATTAATCTAAATTATTCCACTGCTATTGAACCCTCCGCCTCGCCACAACTCCAATCATTCAACTCAGCACTCAACTGTTGCAATCGTTCTTGCTGCAGAACAAGTCGTTTCTTGGCTGCTGGAGACTCATTCCTCCTCCTCTTGTTGGCTTCAATTACATCATCAATGGTCCACAAGCGTGCATTGTATTTGAGGTACATGATGAGCTCAAACACTAGGGGTGACATTGATGAGCGACCATCCGTCAAAACATGTCCAGCCATACTCCACACACGTTCAGCTTCAGCAGCTGATCCCAGTACACAATACTTTAGGGCTGGATCGTACGCCGACTTAGCATTGCCAGATTCCATTAATTGTTTCTTTTTTTGCCGATCACGATTCAAGCGTTCAAAGGCAGAGAGAGACTCCTCCTCCAATCCATCCTGAGAAGAGGAAGAAAGCCATCCATCCTCCTGTTCAATTAGCTTCCATGGCTCAATTACCAATTCTTCATCCACAAGGAGTTCATCCTCCTTTCCCGACTGAACTTTGATGACAGCAGAAATGAATGCCTTATTTGAATCATATGGATTATCCACCGAAAATTTATGGGGGTCAATCATGCAGTGCTCGAAGTCATGCCCAACCTGACGAAATCCCTCTGCAGCAAGCACACCAATAAGATCACACTGGAACTGACAATCCTCCAATGTAGCAAGGCGTGCTTGCATATTAGTAGAAGCTTTCTTCAGTGAAGTAAGATAACGCATGTGCTTCTGTAGCTTTCGTAAGAAGCCATTTGATGTTGTCTCATCACTCAAGTCACGCTCCGGATGCAACTGAACGACTCCTCGAATAGCCTCAGATGACTTAATGTGACTGTCAAACATGGTCACCAATGAATTCCAACGAGTTACAGCTGCCAACTTGATCTTGCCATTCCACACACTGCTATCTAGTTCTCGAGCACTTGCCTGGACATTTTCTAGCACTGCACTTAGCTTGTTGCTTGCCTTGATTTTGCGGTGTACCTCCTGTGTCTTTTCCGAAAGCTGCTTCAGTTCAACACAATTCTTTTCCATGTCCTTGCATCCCAAATTCAAACAGTGGTTTCGGCAGGCAACATGAAAGAAGTTAGACAACTTGGCAATTTTGGGATTAAGCGCAGTACTGTCAGCTGTTTGTGCAATGACAAAATCAGACATGTTCACAATGCCGAGGTTGCTGAAAGTCTGCTTAAAGAGCTTAATGTGAGTATCTGCATTAAATTTAGTAGCAGTACGATCTCCTGAAACAGAGGTTATTTGATCAAAAAAAGAAATCAGTGGAGGATAATCATATGAAGCACACAATGATGTTGTCATACACTCACCGTCATTGACATCGTCACCCGCCTCATCATCATGTGGAAGTGTGGTGCAGGTGAGCAATGTCATCACCGGCTCCATCAACACCTCTCCTTGAACATTCCTCTTGCCTTTGCCTATCATATATGTTGCCAATAAACAAACATAATGCCTTGCAAATTTGCTCCAACCATCGTGGATAATGGTTCCCTTCTTCCCCTCCATCTCCTTGGCAATCTTTTGCTCCACAAGCATGGACAACTCTAGCATGGTTTGAATAAACACATCATAGGATACATCTTCCGCAATGACTAAGCTCGAGAAGTTACGATCTTTGATCTTCGTGATGGGAATGTTGTGAAGGCAGACAAGTTGCATCCAATGATACAGAGCGCTGTCCTGAGCACTGTGCTTAGCCTTGTACGTTGAATATAAGTCCAGCTGCTTCAGTTGTCTTGATTCTGGGCCATTCTCCTTTTTCAATTCCATCACGTAGTCATGGAGAGCCGTCACTCCTCCATAGCAGGATTTTGCATGTGCCACAGGATTACTGTAAGCAGTGCGTGATGCAACACTAGTTTGGTGACCCTTACAATTGGGGCTCTTACAAACGACAAAAAATGGTTGCTCGTGGGGGTGTTCAATTTTGCCATGAAGAGGGTTCATCTGAAAACCTTCAGGGAAAAGACAGAAAAAGATATCCTTTGCTTTCATGGGGATTGAGTGCTGGTCATGTCACTTATCATGCGTTGGTCTGTGGTATTGATTAAAATGAAAAACAATCAGGGAAGGGGAGGCATCATTTTCATGACAGATCAGTGGTTTAGGCCACCGGTACATTTGACATCGATCTGGTTTAGGCCACCGGTACATTTGACTTACATCGATCTGCCGTGGAGTAGAGCTCGAGATAGGCCATCCGATTTGGCCATCATCTTCGCACACTTCTTGTGTGCTAGCCTTCACATGCTGAAAACCCAAGCGGGTTCACCTAGGTGAAGCTAGCGGTCCAGTCCAAATTTTTTGTTTTTTCTCACTTTCCTCGCAATACTGCACAGGTGACTGAAAAGTAGTCAACTTCTGTTCTGTGCACGGTGACACCTTCTGTTCCGCGGTCACTTTGTGACACCTTCTGTTCCGCGGTCACTTTGGTGTTTGAAGTAACCCTAATTTTGAAGTAACCCTCAATTATTTAGGGTTAATCCAAACGGTCTGCCATTCATCAAATATGTACTTGTAGGTATGTACATGCACACGTACTCTGGTACGTACAAACCTCTAGAATAGATTATCTGAATAATCCTAGAACCAGAGTGGATCAGGAATAAATTAATTGGATAAAACAAAGGGAAAAAATAAATTAATCCAATTATGTGAAGGTGAAAAATATATTGAATAAAATATATTTAATCCAAATATCCAAAAATTAGATAATTTTTTAGAAGGGTTTGGTTATCCCCCCGGAGGACGAGGACGCCGACGCCACCAACTTCGACGAAGTGGCCACAAAGATGGCGGGCGAATCGGATGGCACCTCCAAGGCACGGGACGTGGAGGAGGACGACGACGAAAACGACGCGGAGGAAGACGACGACGACGACGACGACGACGTCCCCCCGCGCCCGCGCCACGACCCCCCACCGGCGGCCCCGACGGCGACGGCGGCCGACGATCGTCGGGACGACCCCAACGATCACGACGAAGAGCGCGCCTCATCGTCGTCGTCGTCGTCGTCGTCGTCGTCGTCGTCGTCGTGCGTGGTCGAGTCTGACTCCCCCCCCAATGTCGACGTAGACGTGCGCGACGACGGCATCATAATATCGTCGTCGACGCCATCCACCCCCCTCGAATTCGCGTTGATCAACGAACTCGATCGTCGTACGCGTCATAACGAGTTGCTAATCAACGAGGTTACGAGATTGCGAGAATTCTTATCGAAGAGGAAGCAGACCTACAGGAGGAAGAGGACGGACGTCGATGCGCCCCGGAAGAAATTGAGCGGGTACAACGTCTTCGTTAGGGAGAGGTTCGCGGCATTGGCGAGGGAGAACGAGGAGGCATTGCGGATGGGGGCGACGACGACGACGACGTCATCGACCATGAGCGGCGGCGGCGGCGGGGGGGGGGGGGAGGTCGTTGGCGGCAGGGTCGAGTTGAAGAGGATACCCCCGGCGAGCAACATCTCGACGACCGGGAAGGCTTGGAGCATGCTCAGCGCCGAGGAGAAGGAGAGGTACAATGCCATGTGAGTTTGGACTGCGATGCAATTTCTGGGGTGGGGAAAGAGGGAAGACGGCCCCGACGTCGCCATCTGATGCCGTTCGGCATTCTCATCTTTCTCATTGAACTCCGTACACATTTGTTTTCCCCGCCATCTATTTCTCCCCAGGGCAAAGCCAGACGAGGACCGATACAAGAACGAGAAGGCCACGTACCGCGCCCCGGATCAGGGCAGGCGCAAGCGGGGCAGGACGGGGTACAATGTGTTCTTCTCGGAGTACGTTTACAGGCTGAAGACGCGCGACGACGGCGGGATGCCACCCGAACGCGGCATGACGGCCCGTATCGTGGGGGAGGCGTGGAAGAAGATGAGCCCCGTCGAGAAGGACAGGTACGAGCGCGAGGCGTGCGGGCTATATGGCGAGGCGGACCGTGGCGGAGGAGGAGGGGGGGGGTACCCCCGTTATCTCCACCATCCTCCGTCGCGACTGGAACCGTTGGCGTTGGAGGGGGGGGAGCAGCACGCGTCGTCGGAGGCGGGTGGAGAATCGACGATGGCGTCGCCATCCGCGCGCGACGACGACAAGCTTCAACCCCCGGACGACGGTGATGGGACGCATCATCATCATCATCATCCTACGGAGGGATTAGACATGGACGGCATGTCGTATCCCCCCCCCCCGGACGTGTACGGGGGCGGGTACGGCTATCCCTTGGGAACGGCGCCGCCGGGAGGGCAGCCGCCCGCTATCGTCCATCAGGTAGACGAGGGAGGTTACGATCCGTACGCGTACGGACTGGGGGTGATGCCCCCAAACCCCTACGATCACATGTACGGAGGTTATCCCCCGCCGTATGCCATGCCCCCGCCGGGGATGTTGATACCTCCCATGTACGGTCATCCTCCGCCGAATTACCAGCTGCCCCCACCACCACCTCATCATCATCCTCTGTACAACCCGACCTATGATGAAGGCGGCTGAAAGGAAGAAGAGTAGACCCGATCTCGATGCCTGTAACGAACACAGTACGAATTTAATGAATTCGCGTTTCATTTTTTGTTCATAATTCGACAACTCGTAAATGTGTTGCTCTCTTGATCATCCTCTGTCATTTGAATTCACCAGTGAAAACTCTCCGTTATTATTTTCTGATCGTGTTACTTTCATCCACACTTTCGAACTTACTTAATACTTGTTTGTTCTTTTCGTCGCATCTCAACTTATCCGCCACAAAACTCACGAACAAATAATTTAAATAAATTTTCGCATCTTGGGGGAACTGAACGCAGCAAGCTTGATACGATAAGCACGATATTGGCCCTGAAGAAGAGACAACGTTATTACTAAGGATCGGGTTCGCCTCCGCGAGAGCAGGACACCTAAGCGGGAGCAGGCTTTGCATCATTTCTGATTTTGATAAAACCTCCAGTGAGTGGTAAAAAGTCAAAAGACCAAGTCGAATCACAAAGCAGAGCGAGGAACAGGGGGAGTTCAAGTAGATAACGTAACGAGAAAACTTTTGTGGAGACAACCGCCCTCCTGGAGGGCAAGTGGCCTCTAGTAGTTTCATGAGAAAGTATCGGCTTGTGGCCAAGAAGGGCGAGGGAACCTTCAGCGAGGTAATAAAGGCACAGAATATAAAGACGGGGACCTTCCATGCCATAAAATGCATGAAGAGCACGTACAAAAGTGCGGATCAGGTGAGGCTTACTGTTTCGCTGCTCGGACTCGCCGCTCCAAAATCAAGTATCGAGACATTTCAGCTCCTTACTTTTTTTGTTTCTCATGTCGATACCATCAGGTGAATAGCCTCCGAGAAATCCAGGCCATCAAGCGCCTTAGCCCGCATCCAAATATTATCTCGCTCGAGGAAGTTTTATTCGACCCTCCGAGTGGAAGGTTGGCTCTTGTATTCGAGCTGCTGGAAGGTAATTTATACGAGTTGATGAAAGGTGAGTTACCCCAGTCAAATATCGGGTGGTAGTAGTCTCTAGCCTCGACATCTCAATTTTTATTCAACCACAATAACAGATCGCCGCCAACACTTCGATGGAACAACAGTTAATTCGTTCATGCGCCAGATTTTTACTGCCTTGAATCACATGCACACGAAGGGAGTTTTCCATCGCGACATTAAGGTGCGCTAGCGATGGCGTTTGATTGTTACATAGAGGGCCATACCCCTCCCATCCGCGTTTAATTTTGTTCACCCTCTATGATATTCTGTAGCCCGAGAACATACTCGTTGACAAGCATGGCAAGCACTTGAAGCTTGCCGACTTTGGCTCGGTCAGAGGAATCAATAGCAAGCCTCCGTTCACAGAATACATTTCCACAAGATGGTATCGCCCTCCAGAATGTATTTTAACGCGTGGGATATACGGCAAGGAAATGGACATTTGGGGGGCTGGCTGCATAATGTTCGAATTGACAGCTTTGTATCCTCTTTTTCCGGGAAAGGACGAGGCGGACCAAATATATCGTATACACAGCGTCCTCGGCACTCCCAATGCGAGCATCGTCGAGAGACTGCGTAAGCACGCTTGGCCGGAAGCTAGTTTCTCATTCCCACCCCAGGATGGTATCAGCCTATCGAAGTTGCTGCCGGGTGTGTCTGAAACTTATATGGATCTATTGACTCGATCGGTAGCGTACGAAGCGCCCGAGCGTATAACTGCCGAGGAGGCGTTGAAGCATCATCCGTACTTCGTTGGCGATGAAACCACTCCATCGGCGGCGACAGTCAAGGGCACAGCGAGGTCACGCCGAGCAAAGATCACAGGTGTAGCGCCTAATCCGGCTAATGCAGAGTCGAAGAGAAAAAACGAACCTGTTAAAGATGAGGCGAAACCGTCGTCGACGAAGCCCAGATCTATGGTTTCGATTTTGCTAGCTCGAGTGCGTCCCATCTCTCGCATTGTTATTTACAATTTTTCATACTGCTATCCCTTCACCTCATCTGCTTCATTTCCCCCTCCTGCCTGCAATTTTTCAGAGCAAACCGAATGATGTTGTCCAAGAAGCAAGAGGCAAGAACACTACATTGAACAGGAAAGGAGGAAACAGTAATCACGATTGTTTACCTCAGGTGGAGAGAACAGCAAAGAGAGCCAGTCCCTCGAAGGCAGAGGCATTACTGTCTACAGAAAACAAGGGTGGTTATAAAAGCCCATGTTACAAAAAGGTAGCAAAGTTTTCTCATATCCAATCTTCAGGGTATGGGTCTCCCACTCTGCCAAACGCAGGAACACACAACCTTCCATCGTTGCACAATCATGATCGTGTAGGCCACGGTCACGGAGGCATCATGTCAAGGCAAACAAAACTACCGCCCTTAAGATAAACAAAATTGTATAATAACTGTCAAACCCTTTGATATTTCCGGGTGCTAACATTTAGCAAGTCACATTAGTCTGTTGCTATTCTCGTTTGTGCGCGCTCTCTCGTTGTGCGTTGTGTGAATAATTGACAGGTGCATTTGTTATCCGCAATCATTATGAGCGCACATCTAGTTGGTTGTCCATACTCCTCTCTACTTGTCCGGCGTGGACATGTCGCATCTTGACGAACATTGCTGCGGCAGCAAACACCATTGCCGACATGCCAACTAGAAAGCCTGCATACATGAGCGCTTTGCCGCCATTGCCATCGCCTGTTGCTAAATCAGTCCCTCGAGTCTCAGATGGAATTTCCGTATTCAAGAAGGACATACAGGAGTCGAAATCTGGCATAGACATCATGGACATGCCGTCATCATGAAAGTCTGCAAACATGGATAGACTGGATATGTCAACGCGAGACTCCGTAATAGGCACGGATGACAGATCGAAACTGGCCTGATCAAGGATGGGCAGGGATATTGACTCCTCCACCAATTTCCTCGCCTTTTTCTCGGTAGTTGTCTTTCGCAGCATTGGTTGTTGCCCATTCGACGACGTTCGCACTTCGCGATGCTGCTGCATTTTCCTATTGGCGCTACGGTTACGGAAACGTATGGGAACGTTAGAAAGCTGTGCCTGTGTGGTTGATGCCGCCGCGAGATTTCCCACAATGAAGAGGGCCATATTGACACTTGGGTTCGATTGATAGACCATCATGATGCCTTCAATTGATATGGTATCTATCAGGGGGATTCATGAGAGAGGAGTGAATTTTTTCACTTGTGAGCGATGGAAGGAAATTCCTCAAATTCCCCCTTGTCGTGTGTATGGCACATTTTCCTTCCTATTTATTGCTATGAAATCCTACGCAGTGGAACCATGTTGCCAACACAACATTTAAACCTGCCTCTCTTGTGGTGGTACCATGCTCGCGCGTACGACAAGAACACTTCCTATTTTATATATTACTTGTTACCATTTTTTATTGACTACGATCCCCCCTTTTAAGTAATACTTACTCCTACATCTCATTAGCTTTAGTCTGGTTTGTACGGTTGTTACAGGATTTGTGCTGACCGCCGGAGCTGGTGAGCCGACGACCGGTGGCGACGCAGGTGGCGGCAGCCCATTAGGAGGATAGTGACGGTGTAGTCTTCTGCTCTGGGCCATCGTTCCTCTTGCCCGCGACGTAGTCACATTTGCCATAATTACACTGGCGAAAGAACACATCTCCGTAGTCTGATAAAGTCGTCTGAGTGACTGAATGACCACGGGGTATGACAAGCAAACAGTCCCTCCTATTTTTCTTTCACAGTGCAATCCATTCCCCTTCATCTTCGGTGGCAATCCGTTGTGGTGCCAAATTATCTACACTTTTATTTTCGATGCTCTACTAGATAAAAGACAATTATAATAAAAACTCTCGTAATAAAAGCCCAGGTTGATTTAATTGAGCTTAATGGATCATCTGCTCAACAGGAAGTCTCCCGCACCTTAGAACATACACTCAAAATTAAATAGTCTTACACACTCCCGCAGCTGCAGCAATGCGCGCGAACAAGGAAAAATCTGACGTCAAGCCTGTCAAGTATGTAACCCACGACTGGAACATAGGTGAGATCCGGCTAAAGTGGAACTTTGACTAGATTGAGCCCGTCCTCAGGGTCTTCCATATCGTCATATGCAGCGAACGATTCCACTTGCGCATTTTGCTCATTACTCTCACAGGTCTCCTCGGCCCTGCGGGCGCGGACACGTAGCATCTTGACGAACATCGCTGCGGCGGCAATGACGAAAACCCCGATCCCAGCAAGGAAGCTTGCAAGGACGACCGTATTGCCCTCGTCATCACTACCTTGAGGATCAATCACTATGGTTTCCGGAAGTTCTGTCATCGAAAGGGACATGGATGAGTCGAACTCCGATAACGTAATTGAAATTGACATGGGTATGTCAAATCGAGACTCAGTAATCGGCATCGATGACAAATCGAAACTGGCCTGGTCGAGGGAAGGCATCGATAGAGACTCTTCCACCAACTTCCTTATCACCTCCTTTTGTCTAGGCTTGTTTACAACTGACGTCAATGCCGCTTTGGGTTGCTGCGCAACATTTCCAATACGGTGACGTTGGGGAAGGGTGGAAAGATGTGCCTGCGTGAACGTTGCCGCGAGAATGCCACCGAAGAAGATGGCGGTACTTTTGCTGGATTGAGTGACCATTGTAAAGCTTGTTTGTGGAGAGCTTGTTCGTCGGTGAATGAGGGGGAATGGATTTCTTTTTATGAGAGAGAGAGAGAGGAAGGGACGCGCGGGGAGGGGTGAGAGAGAGCGAAGCCGGAAGGAAGTCGTGTTTCTGGGTGTTCTCTGATATGAGACTTTATCGCTGTTACGCGAATAAAACTGTAGTTCACGACAGGAATAGTATGAATACCATTTCATTCGGAACAACGATATTTCTCGCATAATTTAATTAAGGGATGATTCATATAACATATCCTACGTACGAGGAAAGGATTTTCTCTCGAGCTCAAACTAACACGCGATGCGAGGCAACAACTTCCCCCGCGTCGCCGACGACGGCATTCTATGGACGAAATCTCCGCGAGCTCACGCAACGCGAGGTGACCAATCTTCCTCCTCCCGCGTCACCGACAGCTCATTATTTTCATCCGGAATCATCGTTGCAGTTATCGTGACTACGCTCCACTCAATCAAGAATGATTAAGTCCGTCGTCTCCATCGCCCTTTGCGTCCTTCATATCTCATCGGCTCAGCTCGTCGGGGTTGTATCCCCTCGACGAATCCGCGAAGAAACGATCGCGGTGCCCAAGAATAAAGATGAACCCCTCTCGAAACACAAGTCAAACTTGAGAAATGGCAACAGGGAAAGGGTTCTCGTTGAGATGTCCATGTCTGTTCCGACGATGTCGATGTCCATACCTTCAGATGATGATGTGGAGACGGCAATTCCAACTTTCGCTCCCGCGAGTACATCCTTTCCTACCTACAGTCCAACCTCAGTGTAACTTTGGATATGCCAGTTTGCCAATGGAGGGAGAGATATGAGATGGAATTTGTCTTCTGTGGAGTGATAGGAAAGGGAAAGTGTTCGTCCAAATCGTCGGACAACGCTGTTGATCCGTGAGGGGTTTTTCTTGCGTAATAATACTGCTGAGCTGAAGATTTTGGACATATCAGTCTGCCGATGGATCGAGTGATGTGGGATGAAATTTGTCTACTGGGGAGCGATAGTTAAGGGAAAGTGTTCGTCCCTATCGTCGGACAGATTCAGGTTTGAAGCGAAGGGTACTTGGCGTAACAGTGCTGCTTGTGAGCGCGCAGGATGTCAGTCCTTCGACAATTCATATGATTAAATTTATAATAAAACAATGAGGCGTTACTAGTATATCAAACTTTGTCATTTACTTAACAACATCGGCGTGTTTTTGCAATCAGAGTAATGTGGCGACCTCCAAAGTCCATCGACTAGGGCGAAGACTTCCCCTCCCGCATGTCCACCAACCCATACATATCTACAATTGCATATGCATCCACACTTGCATACAGAGGAAATTACATAGAAGCCGAGTTCAAAACGCGAAAGTATTCCGACCAGTTCCTGGTGCGAGAAATAACCGACTTGCACCGACTCGAACATGGTAATTAAACTACGCAGCCCTGCAGGAAAAATAACTGATTGGCACCAACTTACACAGATTCTACAGATTACAGACTATATCCTACAGATTTTTGACTCGTGTATGCCTATTCCTATTGATTGGAATGCCATCCACGTATCGCGAATCTAGCCCCCCCGCAGTCAACGGATATGCCGACTGCCGACGGTGTTATTTCCGCTGGCGTTCTCAGGCGCACGTTCCGCAATACCAAGGCACGTGCAACATGGGTATATCCGAGCAGAAGAGACAGTTGAATCGGCAGGCGCAACTCAATCCAGCGTCGCAATCGTCGTCATCGGAGCAGGTGGTGCCAGCGGTCCCCCCCCCCACTTGTGGAGTGGGCGACGACGTTGGATTTTCTACCGAAAACTGACCGCCCTCGACATTCATCATCGACATCGACATCGACATGGAATGAACTAGCTGTAGGCCCCTTGCCGTCATGTCGGCACTCCTCAGGTTGGACGACTGACCCTTCGGTACATCATCGCGATTTTTCGTGGTCGACGATTGCGATAATACGATGTTCATATTATTGACTCGAGCACGAAGCGGTGCATTCACGAGCTGCGCCGATGTCGAGGCGATCATGCAGACGACCGCCACCGCTTTTGCCCCTTTCATTATTCCCCTTTTGATGAGCGTTACTCCCATCACAAACCTCAAGAAGAAGCCGACGAATTTTTCATCTCTGGCGATCTTCCAGCACATGATAGACGATGTGCAGGAAGCAAGTCTTCTTTCTCGTGTGTGTTTCTCTCTCCGGTGAGAGAGAGAGAATCAAAGAAAAAAATGAAAAATAATGAGAGCGCAAGGAGGGCGTCTTCTCCCGCCAAAACATTGAGACCGAAACCAATAGTACACCGTCACCCTCGATGCCGAGCGAGGGCAGAGAAGCGTCGCGAAATGATCCCCTCCATCAATCTGCTGCCGCTGCTGCTGCCGATCCTCGTCGAATTATCATCGACTATTGCCTTCGCACCGAGCCGTCGCTGGGTGCCAATTTCTCATGCCCCAAGAGCGGTAGCCTCGGAGGAGAACGATGGCGTTGGCGATGGTCCCCCCGCCGCGACGATCAACATCGCGCTGGTCACATCCTCCGCCGCGAACGTCGACGACTTGCGACGCGATGGATTGTCCGCGGCCCTCGGGGGTCGTCCATTCTTCGAGATGACGGGAATACGACTGTCGATATCCGACGTGCCCACCGCCGCGAGCGGTAATGCCGCGATGTCATTGACATCACCGACACAGACGTGGACCGACGATCGCGTCGACGCACTCAGACGGGCGGACATCGCGTGCTTCGAGGACGCGACCGCCGTGCTGTCGTACCTGACGATACTCGACGAACGCATTGGCGTTCCCCCGGAACTCAGCGACGAGGAGAGGCGAGGGCTGCCCAACAGGCCGCCCGACACTGTTCATGACGTCGTCGCGGGGAGGAGCGACGACGGGGGGGGGACGACGACGATCATCGCGCCGTTGATGGCCGCGTGTCCCGATCTCGACACGGCACGCGAATGCCTGAACAGCGGCCGATGGACGTCCAATCACATTTATTATCCCAAGGATGCGCGGCAGGATGCCGTGGAATTGAAAATATTGCCGATGGATGCGACGAAGGACTCGGGGGAGGACGCGGGGGCGGAGGGGGGGGGGGGACACCGCGCGGTGGACGTGGAGGCCTGGGCCGATGCCGTGGTCCAAGCGGCGGGGGACGTGATGGAACGAAAATTCTGGGGCGGCGGCTGGTGAAAATAATGGGGATGGGAGAAGAGGACCACGAATCGACGAGATACCGATTATCGTGTAGATACTGCCGAGAAACCGCGAGACGTCACATGCGTTAACGCATTAAAATGACATTTTCCTCCGACTTTCCCGATATCACGCTCCTCAATCACTTTGCCTTGAGGGCATCGTACGATGCGCCCTGATCGAGATCCTCCCTGCCCGGCATGTCCGACGAGTACGATCGCCAATACGGAAACGGTCCGCCGCCGTTGGCGCCGCCATCATCCCCCGCCGTCGCCGAGATGACCGTCCACGCCTCGTCGATGGCGTCCACCAAGGGTTGCGGAAGCTTGCCGCCGCCGCCACCACCTTCTACCGCATCGGCGTCGGCGTGGCGGCAGCATCGCAGGTTCTCGTCCAATTGCGATAACGAGCTCGCGCCGATCAATATGCCATCGTTCGCGCCCAATGCCGAATGATGGATCAACCATCGATACGTCGCATCCACCAACGATACATCGTACCGCCGACACGCGGATCGTATCAGGTCCAATGCCGCGAAGTTCGACGACGTGTAATACCTCGGCATGTAATTTGGATTGTTCCTGAACCTGCCCTCCCTCACCTCCTCGTTCGTATCCGACGACGATGCGTGCTTGCCCGTGAGCAGGCCCGCCGCAAGCGGATTGTACGCCACGAAATAACAATCGTTCTCGCGCAATACGGGCAACAGGTCGCATTCCACGAGACGGTTGAGCGGATTGTACAGTCCCTGATAATACCTGGGCGGTACGAGGCCGTGTTCCCGACAAAGCGCGAAGGCCCGCTCGACCTCCGTATGGTGATAATTGCTCAATCCGATGTACTCAATCTTACCCTCGTTCAGCAATTCGTTCATGGTCAATAGCGAATCCAAAAGCGGATTGTGCACGTCCGGCTGATGGAGGTAATATTCGCACAACGAGTCCAAGCCCATGGCGTCCAACGACGATTCGAGCTGCGATCGTATCCCCCGCGGCGAGAGTCCGTCCAATTGGGACGGATGCGCCTTCGATCCGATCGCGATATTCGTCGAATGCGACGACGATGCATCCCCCCCGCGACGGCCGACGATGTTCATATTCGCGACGGCGCGTCCCAGGGCCCGTTCCGAATCGCCTCCGCCGTACTATTCGGGGGGGTTCACGTTTTTTCGCAGTGGCAGTTGTCGATCGACGTACGAAGGGCGGGCGAGGGGAGAGAGTATGGGTATTTGGTGGGTGCGCGCGGGGGGGGGGGGGGGGGGGGGGGGGGGGGGGGGAGGGCTCCATTAATATAACGGAACGCGCCAAAATGATCACGATCGTTTTCCAGTAGCATCGATGATAACTACTCACGATGCGAGCCGTATCGACGCGTGCCACCGCCGGCGTATCACCGCCGCCGCCGTCGTCATCGTGAAAATCGACGAAATCCGCCAACATTCGCGATGCGATGGCATCTAGAATATAATGCGCGTCGTTTCGTTTACGATGGGAAGGGAGGGGGGGGGGGGGGGATGATGATGATGATGGAGCGAATGAGCCTTCGTCTTGTACGTTCGTTCGTTTTCGCGTTCTTTCGTTTTTTTCATGCGATGTTATGAAACCCCGCCGCCCAATGTCGTCGACCGTCAACGCGCCTTCCTCCCTCCCTCTTTCCCCACCCGCATACGTGACACGTGACACCTTAGATGATACATCGAGTACCTATTTCGCTTGCCTTCGGCAACAACGACGCAATTGCCAATTACTTACCATCGACGTACGACGATGTCTGTCCCTTCCACGAGAATGTCATCGTGCCGAGATATAGATTGGGAAGACCGCGAGGCGCTACTAGGGGGATCGTGGCCCTCATAATGAATGTGAGCTGCCTTTTTTTTTCGCCCTTGAAAAAAGCGCGCTTGTGTGCTTTTTTTTTGCGGCGCTTGAAAGGGGTCGGTCGCATCGTAAGTTTTATTATGGTCATGGTGATGAAACCATACAGTTACTAAATTAGTGATTTTTAAAACTTTTTTTTGTTCTCCCTGCGAGTTCCTATTATTTGCCAATGCATTTCTGTCCGTCGTTCCGTTTTCCTCCCTTTCCCGCCATTTCTACTGTTCCTCCCCCAACTTCGTCGTTTTTCTTTCCCGCCATTTATTGTTTTGTTTCCCGCGTTTTTTACCTTTCTCGTTTCTCGTATTTTTGAATTTTCTTTTTTAGGATCTTAGCAACGAACTTCATTTTGTATTTTTGAATTTTTCCTGTATCATCTTAATGTCCAATCCCCTTTCGCCAAGATGTCCTCACAATTTCATTTTTCCTTTTGATTCACCCTCGAATGTGAATGGTTCAGACACGGCGCTCCACCCTTTCCCAACCAGACCAAACATGCACACGAAGCAGCAATGTCTCCGTGTTTTTTGCTCTGGACTCGAGAGATCATAGCTATTCTTATCACATTCGTCGTGCGGGGGTACGACTTGTTATTTCTGCTTTTTTCCATTTATATGTTTCAGTGCGTAACTTATTTTGTTTCTTGCTGCTTCGATCTATTTCATCGTTAGTCTGCAAATTTCTGGATTCCCAAGATGAATGCTCATACGAAAAAACCATTCGAAGAATGTACCGCACCATGCAGAGTTTCTGGTAGCCACACCATCCAGTCCCCGTTTCGGTCGTTGTTCTTTTCTTCTCCCTCTACTTCCGATACTCCTGATACGGACACCACCGTTCCTCTCCCCCCTGAATTAGTTGCAGAGCAGGCTCAAATCTTACGATGGCAAATGAGTCAATCAGAAAATGGAGGTTTCCCCCTTACCACTCAGTATCTCGCTAGAATGGACCCAGAATTAGTTGCAGAGCAGGCTCAAATGTTACGACGGCAAATTAGTCAATCAGAAAATGGAGGTTCCCCCCTTACCACTCAGTATCTCGCTAGAATGGAGCATCTATTGAGAGAAGAGATACGTCTTCACGAGCAACGTATTTCTCGTCTTAGGGCTACACTTCCTGAGGAACTGGATATCATTCCTCGTATGACCTCTTACCCACATCGGATGTTGATTTATGGTAGGTATGAAGAACACGATCCTGCACAGGAGGTCCGTTCTACCGAGGAGCAGATTTCCCTGATTGAACGTCACATATCCGTTCTTAAGGCGGGACTGGATTGATCTCTTCAATTTACCTGTTGAATCTCTTCCTACTACCAGTAGTTTTATTTGGTTATTGTAATTACGTATAAATGTTTCCACTCTGCCAAGTAAAATCTGAGTACTTTTTTTTTTGTTTTTGGTGTACAGTAACGCAAAAGACAACTATTGCTTAACATTGTTTCTTCATAAACGCTAACCTTGTTAACTCAACTATTTGTGTTTTATGTATAATTCCTCGTAGTAATTTTCAAAGTCAGATTACTAAGAGTATGCTCGCACGCCCCTGAATCTACTCTCAGTTTTGTTACTTATACAGAAACTTACTCGTAGTAAAAATACTCTCAGTAACATTACTTCCAGTAAAATTACTCCCAGTAATATTACTGTGCTCCCGTCTCCCCTAATTGGTGTACCATCCACCCACCCAGTTCCATGTCATTTTTTGAAAGAATCAGTCATTGAGCTCATCAACAAGACAACAAGGCCGAGAGGACAAGCAAGACGAACAAGTGGACAAGACGTAAAGAAATATACCCAATCAACAGAGGTTTAGTTTCAGATGGGTTTTTCAGGAAGCCATCCCAATCCTAGTTCCAAAGTGGCTCAGGGATCATGTGTTATTCTTCATGAAAGATGCTGATCCACAACAACGCAATGAGATTCTTGCTTCAATGACTAATACCTTTGTCAATGCATCAGAGGGTACGTGTGGATATCATGTTGTTCACCAGGGTTGGAGGAAAAATGTTCCGTCATGCACTAATATCTTTCCACCAACGCAACTGAAGAAGTGGTCATCTATTGTACATCAGATACATAAATGGATATACTCATGGATGAATCCCGGTAATGTTGAAGATGAGGATGAGTATGAGATTTCGAAATTCCTCCTTGAAAAGTTTGTGTGTTCGAAACCCGTACAGGAGATAGTTGGTGACAACAAGTTTCTTATTCAAAAGATCATCAGCTTTTTAAGGAAACATGTGTACACGTGGGAAACTCTGTACCTGCACTACAGACGAAGTCATATTCGACACTTTGATACTGCTCATTCATCGCCTCATGAAGGTACCAATCATGGATTAAAAAGTCATGCTGCAGCAGTAAAGCCTACTATGAACTTAGATGCCTCCGCAAACACCATAAATAGTCAGGTAACACTTCGCGTTCATGAATGTGAAGATATAATTTATCAAGAAGCAAAAAAAACAAAAAAGCACTGGTCTATGTTACCAACATCGAACCATACTGTGACCATAGCTGAGGGTATATTGCAACATATGATGAAACGAATCAAGTTATACCAATGCCATTTGGTGTCAAGGGAGTCATCCAAATGTGTCTTTCAAGTTACTTGTGCATGTTCTAGTTTAGATCATAACTCAACACTGCAGAACCATTCTATTCAAGTGCACAAGAATGGCAACATCGCTGTGGGTAATGACGAGAATGTCAGGGACCCTCACCCTAATGTGTGTACTGATAATGTCAACCACAGCAAAAAGAATGACCTATCTCCAATCCCAGTTTTTTCAAGGGTTCGTACTGTATCTGTTAATGGTTCTGGCATTATGTTATGTACTTGCAAACATTTTGAAAGAACGGGTCTGCCTTGCGTCCATCAGGCATCGGTAGCATCCTTGTGCCATGATGAAATGGGTACACCATTGACTGGATCTAAAGACCCATTTCTTGGTTTTACTCACCATGACATATCAGTACGTTGGTGGTCACAATATATGTATTATGCATACCGAACCACAACCCCATCTAGTATCAATAAATATTTCCACGTGTTGGCTACCCATCCTATCAGAGGACCGAAACTGAGATGCAAAATACCTATGTCAATGATTGTTCATCCAGCTAGTGAAATCATGCCTGCAATATACCGTTTGAAGAATTATCCCAAGAATTCAATCAGTATATCCCAGCTAAAGGAGTCTGTACTAAGTCAACGTTGGGTACATATCTCCATAACACAGGAGGAAGAAGAGGAGAACAATCTCTTCAACTACATGAATGAACATTTGTGTGATGAAAACGGTGGAGACTTAAACGATACCTTCAGTCAGTCCGTGAGCAACTGCGACTTCGGTAGTCCGCAAAAGGAGAGAATGATTATGTCACGGGTGTCGTTGAAGCAACTTTGGGAAGAATGCTGCACAGAAGCGGACAATCGTGGTCGCTTGGAGGGCCAGATTCAGTTGGAAAAACATCTACAATTGTTTCTTGCTCATTGCAATGACAAAAATGCGTTTATGTCTACAAACACAGATAATACAGATACATGTCCGTCATTGGAACTCAAGAAACGAAGGATTATTCCAATGACTCATGGAAAATATCAAGGTAGAGCAAAAAGGGTGTTTAATACTCATCACATGTAATGTATTCTTCTATCTTAATCCTAAGTTTTCAATAACAAACACCGAGAGACTATTGAGCAAACAAATATGATTCCCAATTACTTGTTCACATTAAGCCTTGTTCCCACTTCTGACGGAAAGTCACTTTCCTCAGATACTATGTATGCGAACACATGATATTTATAAGTTCCGTGGTCGGCAGTAGTCCCATTTGATCCACCCACGTGACGTAGTGAACTAGGAAACACAATAGCCTGACCTGGATATAGATGTGCTGTCTGCATGTTGGAATCAGGAATACCTGACTCGTAGATAATGTTGAACGGGTCTAGTGCCACAATTATGGATTGGGGGCGTTCATCAGGAACTTTTGTGTTAACGCTGCCTTCATAGTCACGATGCAAGGTCCCCTGTAGGTCATACTGGCTGTTCTCTCCTTTGGAACGAAGTGCTCCTACCCGAAAATGTGTCAATGATTTGTAAAACCTTGTTACAAAGTTAGTCATGTACACTCGAATCATTGCCTCGGCCTGTTTCCGTACCATTTCCAACTGAGGTGCACTCGACAACTCTTTGAGATATTGCCGATCCTTTTTGCATCCGTTTTGGTTGATCCACCATTTTGAGTCAACCTTTGATAACACTTCTTTCATGTTATCGATCATGAAGGAGTCAAAGTTCCATGAAGGACTTGGGTGCAACACGATCAACTGAACTCGAGTCTCTACCGTGTCACTGTCTGCCAACGAAAGATTGTGACAGATATGAGGTTTTTTCCCCGGAAGAAACTGCTGTATCTCCTTCCCGTGTTTAGTAGTGAAGTAGCCCTTCATTGTGCCGCTGCACTTAGTTAATTGTGGTTGCGCTGACTTCATTTTTTTCCCTTTCCGGACCTCACTCGGTGCTTTCCACTTCGATCCATCCGATCTGTCAAAAACCATAGCGCATTGGAAATACTTTATGTATGTCTTTATACCGCAGTGTGCGGTAACTTTCACGGCATTACAATTGAAGTGTTTACCCTCAAACACAACACCTTGTCGACTCTCATTGTGGTGATTTTCTACAGAATCACTTCCTTTCTTTTTCATTGCCCTAGTTTTTGTCAGTGATTTCTTGTGGTTATTGGTATCGGTTTTATTCTGACACTCCTCTTTCATGGCTCGTTTAAAAAAACCAAGGAGCGACTGGTAAAACTTAGGAATATCATCAGTTGGAGGCATGATTTTATTGAAATCAGGTACAGTCCGCGAATTGACTTGAAGCGCATGAATAAGCACCCACATGTTGGTAATATCCACATTCCTCTTTGTCCTGCTGTTTCTATTTTCACTTTTGGATTGTGATTCATGAAGTGAAGCAAACTTCATACGAACGTATTCCGTAATGGTAAGATGATTGAAATTGTCGTCCACAAACATGAATAATGGATCCAGCTGCTCTGATATTTTGACGAAATAATCGACGTGTGGCAACACGCAACGTAGCAGCTCAATAGGTGTCTGAGCAAAAATATCGTCATCATTCTCTTCTGCAAGGTAAGTAATCATAGCTAGGACTACATGCTTTGGAACGAGCCGAATTTCATCTTTCATCAGTTCGAGATGATGTTCTGTTGTCACTGCTGTATTGAGAATTACAGTTTTGGCTGTAGTGTCGAAGGAAGGAAGCTCATCTTCAATCTTATCGTCTGCTGTGCCGGTCATTGAACACAAAGGCATGTCATCGACTGCTGGAATAGTGCTCAGGGTACCAAAGTAGTCGCTCACTGTGTCCTCCTCCATCAGGAATAATGTGGTCTCATTATCATTACTGCTTTCTGGCTGATCATGTTTCGATAGTCGAGGAGATGAGCGAGTAGAAATCATTAATTTCTCTGGTGTGGTAGTATTGCTTGTCTCTTCTGCAGAGACGGATACCCCCTTCCCCTCGACGTATCCTCCCTTCCTCTTTTTCTTCTTGTTCGCTGATTTGTTATGGTCACCCCCTCCTTCACTTGCCCTCTTCTTAGAATTTCCTCCAGCACCCGTTCCCTCGATTGTTTTGTTTTCCTCAATTGTTCCGTCCACCTTGTCCTTCTTTTTTTTGTTCTTTGATTTTTTCCCATCCACACCTCCGCCCTCCTTCGATGTTATTCCCCCACCTCCAGCATTAAACACACTCATTGTTTTGGAATTGGTCTCGCCATTATCAATTTCCTTTTTCTTCTTTGTCTTTTCTTTTCTCGCCCCTCCTTCCTCCTTCGAATTGATTCCTCCACCACCCCCAGCACCTCCCTTGCCCTTTGTTTCGGAATGTTCCTCATCGTCGTCCGTATCAAGAAGTTCTCCCATGTGCGTTTTCTTCTTTTTCGATTGAATTTCATGCACCCCTCGGTCCACCGTCCTTTTTCCTCCCCCCCAGGTGCTCCTTGTCATAGTAGTGGCGGAAGTAGATGGTGTGGTTGCTATTTGTTTCAATTTATCGTTAGTCGATTTTGCTTTTATAGGGGTGTTTACATCCGCAACTTTCGATTTGTTGCGGATGGCTCTCGTGTTCGCCATTGATGTTTCGATTTCCTGCGTTGATAATAGTCGGGATGCTCTTGTTGGTAGAGCTTTAGCTCCGCGTATCTGTTTTTTTTCTTATCTACCTTCTTCCCCCTCAAAGTGTCGTAATTGTCCATGTCCACGTCGTCTGTTACTTGCCCGGCGGCGTGGTGTGCGAGTAATATTTTTTTCCCCCAATTTAAGTTGTTGTTGAAAGCCATTTTTCAAGTGAAAATACTGATCGTAATTGATAGAAGTTCTAGTAAATCTGGAGATATCATTATGTGGAACGCACTATTCGAAAGAATCGTCTTGTACTATCACATATGGTAACAATAATGTCATGCTGGAACGGAATAATATTTAGTAACCAGTAACTTCGGTAAGTGTACCGAAAAGTCGCCTGTGATTGTACGGGATATTTTGATCAGTAATTTTACGGATAGTACTTTTTACTGATACGTAAAATTACGGAACATTTAGACGAGTAATTTTACGAAAGAAGAGCACTAATAATGGCATCTGTTGTGATGTCATAGTCATCCGTCGCACACGTAATTCTAGGGGAAAAATTCTATGAGTAATTTTACGGAAAACGAGTAATTCAGTAATTGTACGGAATAGCAACGTGGTTGTATTACTGACACGTAATTTTATGGAACATTTAGACGAGTAATTTTACGGAAGAAGAGTACAAAAAACAGCATCTGTAGTGGGTTGGTCGTAATCCGTAATTGTACTGTAAATATAAGTGTCCTTTTACTGACTAGTAATTGTACACAGAGATATCTGTAGTGAAAAGTAATTCTAATGAAAGGTTAAAAAGTACGTACAATGAGACTACTGCTTCCGGAGCGATATGACAGCTTATTATTCTTACCAATCTAGTAAAGCATAAACAAATCTTGTAGAAAGAATGCATCCTCCTCGTCCAAGCCCTTGACAATTACCATAGTAGTTAGAGACTGACATCAAGATCTTATTTTCAAGTGATTCGTCACCGTGCTTGAAGTGGTCATTGTGGATACCGACTGGGTAACAGACCATGGAATACGAATGAAGTGAATTGAAAGCATCCAAGAATGCAATATACTTGTCATGAGAAGACGCCAAAGAGCAGGAGTTGTACACCATCCGAGCTTTGTTAATCTTCCTTGACTCACAAGACAATACACCTGGACATACATTGGTTAATCCCTTACTTTCCCTATACTTGTTGAGAGATTGAAGAACTTTCACTGCCACCATTTTTAGATATGTGAATTCCTGAATCACAGGAAAACGTTTGAGTATGGATGATGGCATGCGGAACGAGCCCCCTGCTTTGGGGGGTGAATATTGATAGCTGACAAACTTGCTCGAGTCTTTACTCTTGTATACCAGGTAATAAGTCAGAGTGCCCCTCATTATTAGAACACCTCGTAATTTACGTGGACAAAGGCCTGGAACATCGTGAATGTCATAGGTGAATCGTCCTAGTATAATTGTTACATCCACACTTGGGCTGATGTCAATGCTTGAAAAGGAAGACATATTTTCCATGAATTTAAGATCGAACGAATTCTGGCCTTTCATTTTCATAACCTCAACCGTACGGAATTTCTGGTCAACAGAAATAACCTGTACAATGATCTCACGTTGGATATTATCATTCTCAGGTGCAGTAATTGACAACTTGATGATCTCGCTGGACCCCAAGATGCGTGGCAGACAAAGGTTTGATGAATGCAAATACGCAGCACAATCGTTGCTGAGTACACAGTGTGGAACCCCCAAAGTATCATCAACCATGGATCTTGCAAGGGCATGATGGTCACAATACCAATGGGAGTTAGTTGCCTCACCCTCGATAAGAAGTCCAAAGGTAGGGAATACAAGAGCACCAGAAAAGGGATTGTAAGTTGGGGTAGGAGGGGAAGAAGAAATATCCCTCCTTCTCCTTTTTTTGCTCAATATTGAGTGCAGATGTTGGGGGGCTCTCTTTGGTTTGAATCCACCACCAGAAGACGTATAAATAGGATCTCTGAAATAAAGATCAAGGTTTAGATCATCATAGGAGGTGTTGAGGAACTGGGATGTCACTTTCTTGGTGATAGATGATCTGTAAGACCTGATTGCGGTGATACGACTGCATTGTGATGCAGGATCAGGTCTTGGAGTTTTCTCCAAACTAGAGGGACACTGAGACGGCAAAAATGAGCAACATGGTCCACATGGAGTAGTTCTTTTGCCCAAAAGTAACTGTCTTTGAATCTCTAGCAACTGCAGGAACGAGGGGTCAGAAGTCTTTACAGTTGTAGGAATGTTTTGGAAAGCATCCACTGACTGAATAATTTCCTGTATGCAACTTTTGCAATAAATCGATGAGCAGCTCTGACAAGTGATGCTCTCAGACGAGGTAACCTGAGGAGAGGTGGACCCTCGACTAGTCTTGGAGAATGATCGATGTGAGCAATATATGCATCGGCTCACCAACAACTTGTCATCGTCCTGTACTCTTGCGTACACATTATCATTGTCAGTATCCATTAGTGCTCTCTCAGGCGGACATGTGATGTCTAATGGTATGCAAAGATATCAGAACGAAGAAGAGACTCTGGGGATGCTTGAGGGTATTTCTTGGTGGACTTGGAGGACATGATGAACAAAGATATATGTGTTAAAAAGGAACAAGAAAGGTAAGTACATCACAGAGTGGATGACCAACTTGAGAAAAAAACCATAGTCGATCAAACTTTCTAAATGTCCTACGCATCGCTGCAAAATTAATTCAGAAAAAATCCGTAGATCGTACATAATGCTGTCGATGTGCGAGTGTAATAACTGTAGCGTCGCTGCCATGCAGTCGAAATGTGAGCGCAATAGCGCGGTAGAAGTACGACCCGAGCGCAGTACGAATACGACGTGTTGCAGCATAATTGACAACGTATTGCAGTAAAATTGAGAAAAATGGCGTTGGCTGGCGTCGACGTGCGAGCGTAGTATGAGTACGCCACATTACTGTACAATTAAGCAGAATAACATAACGCCGTCGCTCGCCATCCCACTCGCCGTCCGTTACTTGGTTGCCCAATTATTGAAGTAGGAACGATTTTGTGACGTTGCATTGCAGGCCGTCGTGTTGGACAATCGTGGCATTGCATCGTGCAAGGAAACACTGATGCTGCTACAATGACCTAATCGTTTGCGATTCAGGGGGAAGACGGGGGAAGACGAGGGGACAAAAAGAAGGATGGAAAAACTTACCAACAGACAATCGATTGGGTATCACAAATTGCAATCAATCAGGAAGTGGACAAATAATGAGGATCACCAGCTGTAATGCATCAGGAAGTGGAACAAATAATGAGCTGGATGCTGTTTTTAGAGGGGGGGAGAGACGAACAGAAGGAGGGGATGAATATCATCGTTGTGGGTTTCAATTTGAATTTGAAAAAGACAGAAAGAGAAACGAAGATATTTCAAAAAACAAAGAAAGAGAAAGAATGATCAGGACAAAATTAATAGCGGGAAAGAAAGATTTCTTGGCGGGAACAGAAAATAAAATATGGCGGGAAAAAGAAGTGAATACGAACGACGGCCAGAAATGCCTTGGCAAATAATAGGAACTTTGTAGACGATAGAGATAGATAGATAGATAGAATTTAGCACCTCTTTTTTTTTGGCGCCAAAACAAATGACAAAAAAATAAAATGTTGTGTGATGTGAAGGAAAATAATGTTTGGACTTGCACACTCGCTCCATCGGCGGCTGATTTTAACAAAAAATACTCCACCACTTCTTTCGTTCAGCAGGGGCGAATCAACGAAGTGATCACCTGGCCTTACGGAAACCCGGGGGGGGAGGCGCTAGTCGGAACCTCTAAGCGAACTCTAGAATCACCATCCGGGGGTGATTTGCCCTACCAAACAAGGAGAGGAGAGATGGCGAAGATCCCACCGGGAAAACGGGCCGCGGAGAAGGTTGGTAGTAGTAGGAAAGGCAAGAAGGCCGATGATGCGACGCCCTCCAAGAAGAGCGTTAGCATCAAGGCGTTCTTCCAAAGGGCTGCTACGACGAAGAAGCCAGTCGCAGTCGCCGCGACGTCGAAGTCTCCAAAAAGATCGGCGGCGAAAGCGGCGGACACCGCGTCGTCCTCGTCGTCCGACGAAGACGTCCCTGGACCCCCCCCCTCCCCCTCCCCCTCCGCTGTCAGGGCGAAGGCGACGCCGCTGGCATCACCCAAATCACCACCGATCAAGAACACCGGGATCCTCGTCAGGTCCCCCGCGAAGCCCGTTCTGCCCGATGGCGCCACGGAGTGTACCTTTGCATGTCCCGAGATCGGGGAGGGATGGACGCAGCGCCTCGTGGCGCGTAAGGCCAAGTCTAATGCCGATGGCGTAATCGATGGTGGCAACGATTCGAAGGCCAAGCAACCGCACGTCGACAGGTATTTCTTCGCCCCCGATGGGGGGAGGAAGTTTCGTAGCATGGTCGAGGTCAACCGCTTCCTGAACGGCGACGACGACAAGATCACACCCACGAGCAACGGCGGGTCTAAATGTTCCAAGAAGGCGAAGGAGGAGAAATCGTCGCTCGTGGACAAGAAGTCGCCGTCCGTCAAGGAGGAGAAGAGGACGATCGGTTCGAGGTATTCCGTTGGCACGGTTGTGGCGAAGGTGTTCAAAGACGAGGACACGGGCACCGACCGTCCTTTCTCGGGAGCGGTCACGGCGTACGATCCCGAGGAGGGGCTTTACTCTGTGACGTACGAGGATGGGGACACAGAGGATCTGAGCGAGGTGGATTTGAAAGTGTTAGTCGAGAGTGTTATCGAAAACGACGACGATGATGCGAGGGGTATGAAAAAGCGACAGGGCAAGCGTAAGGAGAAGGCGTCGGCAAAGAGAATGGACGACGATGGCTCCGACTCGGATAGTAAGATGATTGCCGCCAAAAAGAAGCGACGCACCTCTGTGATGGACACCGATGATGAAGTCGACAACATCGACGCGAGAGCGACGCCTTCACCGAAGGATGATGCGCCTCTCCGCAGAGCTTCTCGTCGATCTGGCAAGAAGAAGGTGGTTTATTATACAAAGAGTGACTCAGAGATGGAATCCGAGGAGGACAGTGAGGACGAGGCTCCAAAAAGTAGGAGTTCCAAGAAGAAGGTCTCTGGGAACAACAGCAAGGCGAGAGGTACACGGGTGACTAAGGGCGCCGGGGGCAAAAAGAGGATGTCCGCTGACAGCGACAGCGATGAATTCCAGCTGGGCCCAGATGCGGACGACGAGGATGAGTCCATCGCAGTCGATTCCGAATCAGATTTCGAATCAGAGGACGATGCTCCAAAGAAGGCAAAGGGAAGGGGTAAAAAGGCCGCCCCTGCAAGGAAGAAGACGGCATCCAAAAAGAGCCGCGATGACGACGAGGAGGAGGAGGAGGATGAGGAGGAAGAGACCAAAGGCTCAAAGCCTGTGTCTGGGTCCATTGAGGAATTGTGCAAGACGCAAATGAAATATACTAAACCATTGAATAATCCGCAAAAGTTGCCAAAAGAGGGTCCGTATGTTGATCCGGTTGGCATTGACGCAACGGATGGCATTGTCGAGGGTATCATTGGCAGGATGGTCCAGAAGGTGGGTAAGCTCTTGTTGGCGTCCACCAAACGTGTGGATGCCGACCGTGAATTGGGAGAATTGAACTTCCCCATCAAGTTGAACACCGCCTGTTCGGGTACAGATGCTCCCAGTATCGCATTGGGGCTGGTCAAGGAGAGTCTCGATCGATTCTGCAACTCGCAGTTGTCTAAGGAAGAAGGTGTTAGTAACGATGGGCATGGGTTTAATTATGAGCATAATATGTCATGCGAGATCGAACCGTTCAAGCAGGCTTACATTGGAAGGAATTTTCCTGGAGTGTTGCTGTTTCCGGACATAACTAAATTGACGGAAAAGGAGACCGTGGTGGATGTTTATGGTAGGGAGCAGAGTATTCCTGAGGGTAAGACATATTTCGAAGTTGGCTTGCACACTCATTTCAACACTTTGGTAGAAATTCATCATGATTTCCGTTTACAACAGCCAATATGTTCATCGCGGGCACATCATGCAAAGATTTTAGCATGTTAAAATCGAATCATAGGAAAGGTGAGGCCTTTTATATCATTTCTCTTTTCGCATGAATATAACAACTGAGTACATTGAAATAATGCGACGACACCGCACAAGGACAGATATCGAGGACAAAGGAACAAGTGGAGAGACCTTCCTTGCGGCTGTGGAATATCTCGAGCAGGAACAGCCTTCTGTTGCGATATTTGAGAATGTTGACAAAGCACCGTGGGATAAGATGCAAGAGTACATTCGAGGACGGTTGCACCTCAGCCAGAGGAATTCAATTAAGAATATCACTCAAATAAAGAAGGGCAGTGAGTGCTTCATTTAAATTTCTTCAGGGTTTTTGAACGATTCCCTGTTTGACCTCTCGACTATCATCTCTCGACTAATTGCATGTACAATTGTTATGTCCTAGATGCCGATAAAGAGCTTGAATTTTCCATCAACGAGGATGGTCGTTATGTAGTGGAGAAGGTGCCGCGTCAAGTAGGAGTCAGGGCCGGTTGTCTGGTTCAAGGTTTCGTCCGAGCGGATGATGAACCGGACAGTATCCAGCTATTGAAGGCAAAAAATCCAGACAAAAACAGGGTCCTGAACCTTGGACAGCTTGCGAAAGAACACGGGATCAACTTGAACGAAGACATACTGGTCATGGAAAAAAAAGCCCGATACTGCACGCATCTCATCCGACTTGACACGAAGGATTATGGTCTGCCCCAGACACGGAACCGGCAATATCTCTTTGTTTGGAGGTCAGATGATCCTTCTGACGATTTGGGAGAATACTTTCAGCTTCTTATGGATCATTTCAAGACGCCTTTGCACCACTCGATGGAGGCATTTCTCTTGCCGCCCACACATGATCGGATACGATGTTTTCGCGAGGCGTTACGGTCCGGACCAGGACTCATGGTTGCTAAAGAACGTGCAAAAGAAAATGATTTCTTTGATTGGGAATTGACAGGCAAGCGGATTAGTGTTAACTTCCTGTGCGTTCACCAACCACTTCCCCTCTTCCTTTCTAATTATGTTCTTGCTCAATCTATTTATTTCGCGCAAAAGGGGTCAAAGATCTTGCTCATCACCTTAACACCAGATCGGTGAATGGGGTTGAGGAACGGTCTCGTTGGCTTACCCAGTGGAACACCCGGGGACGGAAGGTGGCTCCTGGTCTATGGCCGGAGCTCGTTGCGATGTGGAACATGCGTCGTTGTGATCTCATCGATACCTTTGCAGCCTTAACTGTCCGCGATGCAGTGTCGAGGGACCCTCTCCACCATTCATTCACTTGGGACCTTAGCCAAAATGTGAACAGAACGTCCGTTCGAAACTCAACTACTGGTGTTAGTGGATGGTAGGTTCAGCTAAGGTGCACGAGCGAAGTTTTATATTCTTCATTTTCTCATTAACATATTGCTCTCTCGCTTAAAGTGTCACTCCTGGGGGAGAACTGCTACTTCCAAACAAAGGGAGAACTATGATGGGATTCGAGAAGCTATTACTGCAGGGCATTCCGTTTACTCGCCTTGCCCTTGGTCCCGAAACGGAAGTCCAACTGTCTGATCTTGCAGGGAATGCGGTGAGTATCATTATTTGTACTTGTGAATGGAAATCGCTTGGGTTGATTTAGTTCACACTGATTCTTTTGTTGTAAATTTATCCTTCAGATGTCTATGACAGTTGTCTGTGCAACCATTCTTTCTGCAATCTGCGCACCTCAACTCCGCAGAGAAGAAAAAAGAATTGAGAACGTGAACTTGAGCAATTATCACTTGAGTCAAAAGTATGATTCCGCAAATGGAGCAGTCCTCTCTGAGCGAGGAGACCTCCATTGCAAAAAAATCAGAACCGAAGACTTCAATGAAATCTTTTCCAAAATTGCCAACGATCTCGCGCTTGATGCCTTCCAAAGCTCAGTTTTGTGCAGCTCTGAGTCATCTGGCCAAATGTCACAGGGTAAAATTCTCGAGTGCACCTCTTGTGGTTTTGGGATATGTGACACACACACTTCTCTCCATCAACTTCAAAGCCATAATCTGAAAGAAGTCTTCATCTCAGGAAAGAGGGCCAATCCTCATGAATTTGAGATGAAAATTCGTTGCTTGGCTCCATCAGCAATTGTATTAGGGAAATCCTGGGAGGAGTCTGTTCCAGATTGTGAAGGTTTAGAGTCGTATAGCTTCCAACTCCAGGTAAGACGAGCCGTGTACAATTCTTTGGTGTTTAATTCGAGACGAGATGCTTGTTTCTATGCGTCATTTGGAAATAACGTTTCATTTTACCCTCATATCATAGCGCGTGGATCGAATGAGGGGGCATTGGCTTTTGACGTATGGGGCCTGGGAAGACCATGGCTCTGGCCGCCAAGTTGCCGAGATTCGGGTTGCTCTTGGGCAGCTCGGAAGACTTGAAAAGAATTTAGGACTCGCCGTCTATCTTAAATGCTTTGCCCCAGCTATTCGAATGGAAAATCCCCAGCGCGGTGTGCTGAAAGATGCTGCTCGCCTATTCCTGAAGATGGAAGGAAAGTCGATTGATGGTAATTCCTCCAAGTGGGAGATCAGGGCGAAGCCTATCCATGTCAAGTTAACTGTTGTTGGCTCAGATCCTTGTGACTCTCAACGAGTTCAGATAGGGGTGAAGGATCATGCGGCGGATGCACTGAAGAAGCACACGCCACAAAAACAGTTTACAGAAAGTTTTCCCGAGTCAAGGAATAGTCTGGTACATTATCATCCGAAGTGGAAGACTTGGCCGGGAACAATTGTTGTCAGTGGCGATGACAGTGACTTCGTGAACGGAACCTACAGGAAATTGAGCTGTCGACACTCGGTAGTTCTATCTGCACTTTGGAGGCGCGATCCTATTGGGAATTCTCCGGCTTTGTACATTTACATAAGACCTGATGTCATAAGATCCGACCTCGATGTAGCGGTGATCTCGAAGACTCCATCCTATTTGGACAAAATGGAAATATGTGAGCTGAAGGATTGGATCCCTGAAAATGCTCTGGTTGAAGAAACGCACATTACTGAGGTTGACTTTTTCTCCTGGAAACCTGCACCTGAATTGAAGGTGGAAGTGCTTGTGCCGTCATTGGTAATGGAGAGACAAGCAGCGACCTTCCACGAACAGATTTGCACTGCTCGCTCTGATTCTCCTATCCTTTGTGAGATGAGTGGTCTGTCGAGAGAGGCTATGAAATCTATTCTCCAGCACAGTTGTGATGCAGATAATGCAGAAATCATTCCAATCGATCTGGTTGGAAAGATGGGATCTCGCAATGCAAAGCGGCTGTCCATTTTGGGAGCACCATTGCTTCTCAAGTATGCCGCTGAAGGTATGCTGCCACTTAAGTTATTACATTGGTACAGACTTTCACATCCAGAAGAATGCAGGTTCGGGCTTTGTGAAGAGAGTTTTCCGTCTCGCCCTCAAGAGAAGTGGCGCGAGGTGCCGCCAAAAACGAAAGATAAGGGACCAACGTATGAACGTGAATTCGATGCGGTGGAATCTAATGACTTTTACCAAGTGAGTAGTTGATTCCCACCGATGCATCCCAAAAATTTCGCACTTAAATTGTGTTGTCTAATTGAACTTGACTTCAAATACACTGTAGAAACTTTTGGGACGTCCACCTGTGTTTAAATTGAGTGTGGACAAACCAAATGGCAAACTTATCATCCGCATGAATCCAGTTGTAGCCGGACATCAAGCAGCTGCACATCTCATACGAGGGAGAGGCTTGGGGGATGACTATGCAAAATCGGTCGATGTCTGTTACTGCCTCTCAGAGTTAGCGCGCATGGGTGAACCATTGACCAAGGAGTTTCATGTTCCCAACTCTGATGCATACGAGGAAACAATTGTTGAAGGTATGGCATTGCCCTTGTACCCTCGCCAGGCCAAGGCTTTAACAAGAATGCAGGCTATTGAAGCTGGACAAGTTGAGTTTAGTGAAGAAGAAAGGAGTGAACATATTTTGAACGGAGTGGGTTGGTGTCTTATTGGACGTGCGACGAAGAAGTCTCCCCTGAAAGGAGGGGTGTTGGGCGATGCGATTGGAAGTGGCAAGACAGTTGTAACCATTGCTCTTATTCTCAGCAGAATCATGATTGCTCGAGAGAAGCGTAGTATTCCAGATGGCAGATCTGGGGCAACTTTGATTGTGGTCCCACCAGGATTAGTGCAGCAATGGGATGACGAGCGCAAGGTGCATAAAGCATACAGAAATCGATTTGGTTGGATATATGACTACATTTGTCCTCACATTCTTCCCACTTCTCACTTAAATCTTCCAGAAATTTTCAAAAGATGAACTCAAGAGCATAATCATTGATTCTACTAACACATTGAAGAGGTTCAGTGTAAAAGACATTTGTGAGGCAGACATGGTGATTGTGCCTGCTGGCATAATTGAAGAGAGAGGGAAAACATCCGATTCTCGCCCATACACGGAGCTCGTGTCAACGAAAGCAGGGTCAAAGAAGATACCTCCAGCACCGTCAAATGGACACAAAGAAGCCCCAACAATTGAAGGTACATGGGTGCGAAATATGAATTCAGGCCCAGCCATCTATGTGGGAAATGATGCTAAGCAGAAACATCGTGATGAGCAGGCATTTTATGGTCATCGTTATTCTGAAGCAATTAAGCTCCTTCGTCAACAGAAGTTCAGCGCGTCGGAGAAGGGTGTCCCCCTTGAATGGTTCACTTGGGATAGGATTGTTGTTGATGAATGTCACGAATGCCTCGTCTCTACTCATAAACAAGAACAGGAGAGCAAGGCTAGCGAATTTAAAGGCCAAGCTCGCAGGGGAGCTCGTGAGTTCCTGGGGGTAGGCTGCACTGATTCAACGTCTCGTCCTCTGTTGGCGGAGTCAGGAGTTTGGGGTCTGACAGGAACACCGTTGCTTGAAACTGAGGCTCGTGTAACCGAACTAGCGAATCTCATGGGAGGCGAGTAAATGACTCTTTTTGTCAATGTTCGCACCTCAACATATGCTGACTTGCTTGTGCTGTATCAATGCAGGGACCTACCTCACTGGTTCCGCCCATCATTGGCGTAGAGAGGAGCGCGAGTCTGGCCGTGATATCTTCTTGAATCAACAAGAAGAAGGTTCGAAAAGTCGTGAGTACAGATGTGCCATTCAAGAGTCTTGTCACGCATACGTAAGAGAAGCATGCCAGCGCAATCGCGGCGAGGCCTTGGACGTGAATCTTGATCGGATACAAAACATCGTCAATATGTCTCATTCGGATGGAGAGAAATTTCTCAGCGCTATCAAAGAAGCAAATCTTGAGTCCTATTCAATTACACCTGAGCAACTTGGTGACAAGGCAGGTAAAGGCCTCACTGTTACTGCCTCCGCCACAGCACGGCATTCTGCCCTTTTCGAGATAATTGATTCTATCCAAGCCGATGAGCCGCATACGAAAATCATCATCTTCGCAAATGCTGTATATTCAGGATACACATCAGCTTTAGTAGCTCTGAAAGCATCCGGGCGAAAGTTTTCTTATGTTGACGACAATCACTCTGTGTTGGAGCAAAATGAGATCATCTCTTGGTTTCGTCATACTGACGCCACTGCGGAAGATAGATTGCGCCCTCGAATTTTGTTGCTCTCTTTCAACCAAGCTGCAGGACACAATCTTCAAGAAGATTGTCATAATGTCATCATGTACGACCCTATGTATTCTGGTTCAGATGCAGTAGCCGACGCAAGTGTAGAAGAACAGGCTCTTGGTCGTGTTATGAGGCAGGGGCAAACACATGATGTCACATGTTACCGTATCATTGTGAGGGGCCCAGAGGGCGAGAGTTGCTTGGATGATGTTATTGTCAAAAGAAACATGGACGAGGAAATATTACGCGCGGCCACTTCCAACTTTGATTAAAACTGGGACAAATGTTGCTGTTGCTAGAGAGCGAATAAAAATAGATTAATTCATCTTCATAAACGGACAGAATGAAGAGCTCAACTACTTGACAATACTACCTGGGTAGTACTGAGTTATAAAAAGCTTGAATCATTCAATTCATCCACAGGTTCCTGCACCTGGCCGTTCTCTCACAGCTCAGTGTGCTTCAGGGCAATATTTTTTGCCTAGCTTAATGTCTGTCATGATCATATATGAAATCAGCTGGATTTCACGCTTCACTCAGCCTTTTCAAGTAACTATCTTGACCGGAAACATGTCTTTCAGTGTGTATGTGTGAATAACATACACATATACACACTGTATATATCTCCTCCGTCTCATTGATGTTGCCCCCTCGGTATAGAGGGAGAGCCTAGTAAGTGCACTAGATGCCATCTCGTCAATTTGCACTTCTCAAAAGACGGCGCTCTAAGAGTTGATAGTTGTTTCGAGGTCAATGGGTCTCTCCAATTGATATATGAGACAAGACCGAGCAAACATAATCATGGCATCGGATATCATCCAAATACAATCAACCAGCTGTCTCGAAATCAAAGGCCACTCATATATTTTGGGGGGTGGCGGCCCAACAAATGGGATAATTAGCTGTATTAAGCATGAAGTAGAAATTAGAACGTTTTTGTCATAGGCCATGGCATATTAGCGGGAATCTATATCGCTAAATATCACGATTCACCAAGTAGCCAATCACTGGTGTGTGAGTGACATAGGCCAAGATATCTAGTAAGATAATTAGCGAACATAATCGCTAAATGGCGCGAGACTAGCTACAAGCGAGTCTCTGGTGTAAGTACGG
>JALLBA010000361.1:0-19766 GCA_036939675.1 Cyclostephanos invisitatus
TTTGGTTGCCCCCGATGGTTTCCCCCCTTTTCCCCCCAAATCCAGTGTCTTCCTGGCCTGGGACGGAGGGGAGGGATCATTTTTTTCAGTTGCG
Source organism: Cyclostephanos invisitatus (assembly GCA_036939675.1). Taxonomy (NCBI): domain Eukaryota; phylum Bacillariophyta; class Thalassiosirophyceae; order Thalassiosirales; family Thalassiosiraceae; genus Cyclostephanos; species Cyclostephanos invisitatus. The sequence goes on from JALLBA010000361.1 coordinate 95, forward strand.
TAAATAGGAATTCGTAATATTTTCATAGTAATCATTAACCAACAGAAGAATTCCGAACGTTCCTCCCTCGACTATCGCACTTTTTTCTCTCCATGAGACTTCCTCTTCCCCCGCGCGGCACCCATTCCCTTCTTGTCGGCAACAAACACCAAACCACATCTCTCTGATTAACACGTACAATGTTGGACGAGGAGCCCGTCATCATCTCCGAGAGGGATTTCACACCGACCCCGTCGCAATCCCCGGTGCTCTTCGAGCCATCTACCAAAATTGACTCGCCCGCCGCGGACGACGCGAACGCCTCCTCCGAACTGAACACCTCCGCCATCGTGTCCGACGCCGAGGAGGATGACGACGACGAGGGTGAGGGAGGGACCGTGATCATGTCCCCCGGCACCCCCCCCGACATCAGCTTGCCCACCCCCGAGGACGTGAACGCCGTGGACGAGCTTGGCATCTCGATCGCCGACATGGCGATGATGACTATGGGAGGAACTGATCCGACCCTCCCTCTCCCGCCCGCGCGTCCGTCGGCACGTCAGATCGTTTCCATCGGGACCGAGACCGACTCGTACGCGTTCGCATTCCACGAACAGGAGCTGAACGCGATACTATCGAAGATCCCCCCCGGATGGAAGGTATGCGTCGTGTCCGTCGTGGGCGCGTTCAGGACGGGCAAGTCCTTCCTCCTGAGCTGGTTCCTTCGCTACCTCGAGACCCACTCCATACGCAGGGGTGGGGACGGTGCCGCCGGATCGGTGGATGGCGTACCGAGATGCGACGATGGGAAGAAGTGGTTCGAGCGGGTACAGACTCTGAATCAGCACGAGGGGTCCTTCGATTGGAGGGGGGGGAAGGAGAGGAACACCACCGGAATGTGGATGTGGAATGAGCCTTACTTTCTTCCTCGGCCGTCGAGGGGGGATGAGGTCGCCGTCCTCCTGGTGGACACTCAGGGTATGTTCGATCACGAAACAACCGTGGGACTGACGGCGGCGATCTTCGGACTTAGCACCCTCCTCAGCAGTTATCAGATTTACAACGTGGACAAGAGGATCCAGGAAGATAACTTGCAGCAGTTGGCGTTATTCTCCGAGTACGGGCGCATGGCGTTCGAGGCGGAGGAAAAGGCCGCGGCCATGGGCATATCCGAGCGGGGCGGGGAAGATACAGGCGAGACAGAGAAGGTATCCGATGATGCGAACTCCAAATCCAAAAATACCGTTCCGGGAATTCAGCCATTCCAGAAGATAGAATTCCTAGTACGTGATTGGCAAAACTTTGACACGGAAGACGAGACCGACATCGCCGCGATGGAGGCGGAGATGTCCGCGTACCTCGAACACGTAACCGCGGAACGTGCAGCATCCGACTTGAAGGAGACCAGAGATCAAATCACGTCGTGTTTCGTAAACGTCAGTTGCTTTATGATGACCCACCCGGGATTCGGCGTGATCAAGAACAAGTATGAGGGTGATGTCAGCAAGATCGAACCGTTATTCATGCGATTGTTGGATCGTTATTGCCAACGTGTGTTCAACACCAATGCCAGTGATGGCGCCCCGTGCCTAGAGCCGAAGACCGTTCGTGGGAGGGAACTCAGTGCTGTCGAACTAGCTACGTACATTAAATCCTACGCGCAAATGTTTGAGGAGATCGGTGCTAATTTTCCGAAGGCGGAGACCATGCTGGAGGCTACGTCTAAAGCAAACAATTCCACCGCTATCAATGCAAGCGTTGAAGCATACACAGATCTGATGAACGTGGTTGCGGGTCCGCATGCAAATGACTACCACCGACCAAGTGATTTGTTGGAAAAACACAAGGAGGCATCCTTTAAGGCGTTGAAAGCATTTGATGAAATCGCTAACTTTGGCAATCGCAAGGCAATTGAGGACGCCAGAACCAAAGTCTTGCAGAAAATTGCGAAGGACTACGATGTGTTCTTGTCCTTGAATGAGGGCCGAAATCCGTTGCTGGGAATGGAGACGTAAGTCAGTCGCCTTCGATGTTAATTTTTTTTATTGGTTTCCAAACATCTTGATGATCAAAACCTGCTGTTGCTTTTCAGATACCTCCTACCAATGGTCGTGGCTTGCATGTCTTACATTCTCCGCTGGATAGCGGATTTTACATGCTCTGGCTGGAGTCAAACTTGCGCTGCATCGTCGGAGCTCTTATCTCACGTATATATGGTGGTCTTCTTTTTCTTGATGATAGTTGCTTCAACAAAGGCGAAACAAATTTCAGACTTGCTAGATCGAGTCAAGACAGCCTATCGTATGTTAACAGATGCCCCCGCAAAGGCGAAGCATGATTGAACGAGTATAGAAGGGAAATTTTCAGCGAGGCAAGGATAACACTGAACTGTTTTTTCGCGTTAAATATGTGGCGAAAAAATGTCTAGGAATGCATCAGTTACTTTCCACAAACTACACCATGTCGTAGCTTTGTAGTCTCGCTCTGACATAGTAATCCGGCGTAACATGACAAACTAATATTTTTGTAACGTATGCTATCAGGTGGGGTGACAAAAATGGACTCAACAGTATGTCAGGAGTGGTGACAGGAGTCAGGAGGAGTGGTTTGAGTAATGATCGGTTGGGGCATCAAGAATGGTTCAGCAAGAGTGGGGATGGTTTCGAGAGTTGAGATGTCAGGAGCGGTTTCAGTGATATCAATGATGTGGTGTTTAGTTATTTCCATATGCCTACACAGAGGGCAAGTTCCATTACACAGTCCCCTTGACCATCAAGTTTGAATCTTGAAGCTGAAGCAGTACTGCTATGGCTCAATTTGCATATGTATGCAACTTTTTGGGGGTATTATTTCCATCCACCGGGTGACAGTCCGAAGCAGAAAAGGGACAAAATGGCAACTGCTAACCATAATAACAATGGAAAATGAGTGGCTGTTGGATTTTAGATTTTAGAGTAGGCTACTATGATACAGGAGAGTGTTTGGGGGTGTCAGGAGCAGGAGTTGTTCCAGATCAAAGCTTGAAGCTGAAACTGCTGCACCACAGCTTGCATCGGATGCATTTTTTCATTGACTTAGATATCATGCTTTATCTTTTTTCTTTTTATCTCCATCCACCTACATTACCAGGTTGACAGTCCAAAGCACAGAAAAGAGATAAGAGAGTGTCATGGCAACCACCAGCAACCATTGTGCATGAATAGGGATGGATTTTCGTTTGAGAATACTGTCTACGTCATGACCACGTCATCAATGACGTCCCAGATGACATGACTCACGTAGTCCTACGTACGGTGAAAAAGAATGAGTCAGGACCGACTGCATTCGCCACAACAAAGGAAGACCACGTAATGTATATTTTTATCGTACCATACAACACATAACTTCGTGGGGTACTGACATTTCTACAAGAAGACACATTCTCTTCACGAGCCAGCGTATCGTCCAACCATGAAGAACACGTTCTTAGTTGCACTCGCAATCAGCGCCGCATCCACTTCTGCGTTTGTTGCTGCCCCTAACACCCAAAATCGAAACGCGATCGTAGACACCGCCACAGTTTTGCCCATGGGGCTATTCGATTTCTTCAACGAGGATGCAAGAAAAGAACGTGAGGAACGAAAAAAGCGAGAGATCGAGGAGCAGGAACGGCTACAACAGGAGATCCTTGCGAGAAGGAGCAACCCCAAGATGATGGAGGAGTACGAAGCGAAAGTAAGAGTGAGACGAGCACTTCGAATGAATGGTAACGATGAAGCTGCTGAGACTGTCGAAATGTACAACGGTAGCGATGACGAGAAATTTGTTGGGCGCAATTAAAATTGGCATAGATCTCAATTGCATGAGATCGCGAAGGAGGTAGATTTATATGAATTTAAGGGAGGAGCGCTAGGATGGATATTGATTGGGGTTGAAATCTTCGACTTGAGTCCAAATGAGGCGACTACAATTCCTAAATTTAATACATTCACTAAAAAAGGTTGTACAGCACAACGCAAGACTCATAACATCGAAAGGATCGATGTTCCTATCCCACTTTTGAATTCGGATAGAGATGCTGGACCGGACAGTTTTCATGTCTCAGGGTCAAAGCTAATGCGCTGACGTCGAACCGTGCCGATTATTGAGCTGATGCAATGTTAAAGGAGGCGAACTTCCCAGTGTCATTGATTCTCCTTATAGTAGAGACTTGTGCCACAAATCGAATGACCAAATAAAATCCAAATTCTCCAGGTTATACTGTGATCCATCAGGTGATGGAGTTGTGTTCCTCTGCTTCTTTACAGCTGATACGAAGCGTGCTGGTTGACCGCGCAATCCACCACCTAGCTTCACTTTGCCGATGATCCTACCCAAATCCAGTGACAGGTCATTGTAATCGACTAGGTGTTGGAGGAATTCGAACGTATATTCTGAATCTGGATCAAAGCACGGCGAAGTATGAACTCTACTTGAACCGTTGGATTGTTGATCAATATGGGCATCATAAACTTCGTCGAATACAGCCTTTCTTTGCTGAACATGACATGTAGTGCTGTGATTCTTTGCTGAAGACTTCTTCAAGTCTTTGACGAGAGACGCATCAGAATGAAAAGGAGGTTCTGCAAGGGGCGCATCTAAATGAGGAGAGACGTCCTCTCCTTTTTTTCTGGATACTATGATCGTCTGAGCTGTGGAACAAAGAGGGCTGAGTATCCTTGGATGAGCGCACTCCAGATCAGCATCCATGCGAGGACTGAAAACCTCGGCAACTTTCACAGCGGCACGGAGAGCCCATTTTGATGGCAAATTGTCCCCGTGTGCACTCTTCCACCTCTTTAAACGCATCCGTTTGCGCTTGTCACTTGGATCCTCGACATTATTGATGGCGCCCTCCGATTCGCAAAAAATTGGCACCCCTTTGACGCAATCAATATTTGAACAATCAGATTTGGTGACGAGTCGGTGATCCAACAAGATTCCAGACATACAATCCGCCATTACCACGCCCGCTTTGAACTTTCCTCTGATTACCAATTGGAACTTGCGATTGTGCCTGCCAAAGTAATCATAATTGGTAGAATCTTGGTCACCGTCTCTCACATTCTTCCGACTATTATTTGGCCGTCGAATCCGGAGTAATGCAGTTCCAGAAAATAGGCTTGTCTCGAAGTCTATGACCCGGCAATGCGAGGGGTGTTCTTTTCCATCATTGATTGGAAGCTGCATTTGCTGATCTTTGTCGAATTCATCACCACCCATGCATGATACAGATTTTGGACACTCATGATATGATGGGTCTGAAACACGCCGAATTCGGCGAATGCGCATGCCAGAACCTGGCGTGGCAACAAAGAGGAGTGGATCATGTTTCCACTCTGGCTCTGACGGGGGAACCATCATTCCGTTGCTCAACAGATGCTCAGTATCGATCAACGGGGATGACGCAGGGTCAATGAACTCGTCGAGATCATCGCACGCGGATTGACGCAGTATGCACTCTATCGTCGATATTCTGTCATCATAATAATCGTCATCTGTCCCTCCACCATCGCTTATACTCTCAATATTAATCAGCTTATTTTGTGGAGGACAAGGGATCATTTCCATCATCTTCGATAAGAATGTATCACAGATTCCGTGTTCAGTTCCATCATCACCATGACGAGATGATATTTCGTCCATTTGTTCGGGGTAACATTCATGGAATTCAATTACAGTGGATGATATGATTGTCTCGTCAACATCAGGGGAAACTTCGATAGAGGCCAAGCTCGTCGACACAGCATCCGAAATAGGTTCTTCATCCGGAAAGGCGTCATTTGTCGGGGTGGATGCAGAAACTCTTACGAGAGACCGCGCGAAGGAAGAGATGCGCCCCATCTTTTTCTTGCGTAGTGACAGTGAGTGACGACTTTCACAATGAACAGTTAGAGTATCATAACTACGATGGATGCGGGCATGAACCGCAGCGACTTTCTTTGTCGCCCCCGTCATTGAATCAAAGAATGGTGGCATGCGAGCTTTCTTTTCCTCCATTGATACACCATATGTGTGTGGGAAGAGGGTCCGTTAGAAAGACGTGAAGGCCGTTGGAAAAGGGTCAATTATTTATGTACGTAAATATCTTAGATACTTCAAATTCTCACAACCACTCCGTCCATACCACAAAAAACCACGAAACCTGCTGTCTGCGTCGGGGTCTGTCAACATGCCAACAAACATAACCAAGAGGAAGAACGGCTCTATCGTGGACCTCATTCTCAGACCAAATCACAAACGCTCAAGGACTGCGGGGGTGAAAGCTGGCGTTGATAGAAATATGGCCACCAAAGGAGAAGGCGCCTCCGCCAAGAAAACCCAATCTCTGGAGGCATCGCGCAAGAAGGAAGTGAAAGCACGCCTGAATGATGAGGCTAGCAAGGATATTCGGTCCCTGGCGGTTGGAACTTTGGCGATGATGGCGTCGGCGCTGTCAAATCAAGGTAGGTGACGCGCGGCGTGCACAACTGACACGGGCAACCGTTTCTGCACTCCCTGACGAATTTCCGTTTCCAACTCGTCTATCATATTTTTCATTCGTCGCCGCATGCTATTTATCAGCACTCCCCAAGCTCCTTGGCAGGCTTTTAGATGAGAAAAGCTCTTCGCTAATGACGTGTGGCGTAGATAAGATATGCTCGACCAGTAATAATTCAGTCAGCGCGTCCAAGGCACTTGCAATTGTAGTGATTGGGGGGGGTTTCGCGTCATTCCTACGAACGACCATGCTTAATCGAGCACAAGACAACATAGCTCAGCGACTTCGTACCAAGCTATTTAGCGCTGTGCTTACAAATCGTGACATGGAATGGTTCGTTTCTTCTGGAGGTGGTGTCAAGTCTGAGAGTGAGAACTCGAAGGATGCTGACAACCAAGGAGATGCGACGACAGAGCCTGCACATCAAACATCCGCATCATCTCCTGGAGCTATAGGATCTATCCTCACTGAAGATTGTAACAAAGCATCGGAGTCGGTCACGACTGTACTCGCGAATATCCTGCGAAGCTGTAGTTCCTGTGCTTTTGCAACGTATCACATGATTTCGCTCAATCCATCCCTCTTCGGGATTTCAGTAAGCATAGTTCCAGTGGTAGGAGCGGCGGCGGTATTATTGAATAAGTTTGTCAAAAAGGCTACAGCGAAGCAGAGAGAGTGCGCGGAGCAGGCTGCGTCATTTGCGGAGGAGAGGATTACCCACATCATGACGGTCAAGCTTGCCAACAGGGAAGAGGACGAGGTGGAGAAATATGTTCAGCTACAGGAAGAATGCGTCCGGTTGGGCAGGAAAGTTAATTCGGCTAAAGGTGTTTTCATGGGTTTCACCTTTGCGGCCACTGGAGGTGCTTTGTACATGGTATTCAATGCGGGGGGGGCAGCCGTGGCAAATGGACGCATGACAAGTGGTGAACTGACTTCCTTCGCTACGTATTCCTTTTTGCTTGGCTTGGGCACCTCAGGTGTTTTCAAAGCGCTTGGAGAGCGGACTCAGGGTCTCGTCAGTGCAGATAGGGTTTACAGTCTAATGGATGGGTCATCGTCTGATGCGAAATCAAACAACGAAAGCATAAGAATGTCTTTCGATGCAGAATCAGTGGAGTCAATAGCTCTTCAAAACGTCTCGTTCGCATACAAGAGCTCCTCCAAAACATCTGTTCTCGACAATATATCGCTCAGGCTTGAACGAGGCAAAGTTATCGCACTTGTCGGAAAAAATGGGTCAGGCAAAACGTCATTGGCGTCAGTTATCGCCGGTTTGTATATTCCACATGAGGGTAAAATCACACTGCAACCAAGCGGACTAGATTTCAATGAACTAGACAGGGAGTCTCAAACATCGTTGATCCAAGTAGTGCCGCAGCATCCTGCCCTTTTTGACGCTACTATCAAGAGCAATGTTTCGTACTCAAATCTAAATGCTTCTGATGAAGACATCGAGAGGGCCCTCACAATCGCAAATTGCAATCATTTTATTTCCAAGTTGGATGATGGCTTAAACTTCCGTGTTGGAAGAAATGGCATGCGGCTATCCGGAGGTCAACGCCAACGCATAGCTCTTGCGCGTGCATTAGTATCCAAACCTTGTGTCCTCATTTTAGATGAACCGAGCAGTGCATTAGATGCGGAAGGCGAGAGCGCCGTCTCTGATGCAGTGCATGCTTGCCGCAATGGTGATAATTGCAAGTCTATGAGTTTGTTGCTTATTACGCATCGTGCATCTACGTTGCAGGTTGCGGACTTGATCATTGTTTTGAAGGATGGTAAAATTGTGGAGGAAGGAACATATGATGAGTTAAGTGAAGACAAAGGTAGTGCGCTGTGTGAATTGATGTCAGAATTGGCTTGATTTTTTGAAATTGAGTGTGACAAAATAGAACTGAAAAGGCAAATGTGAGTACTATGATTATTGATGTCACTGTGTGATATCATACTGCTCTCAACTAAAAATTGATTAGTGGCACTGCCTGAAAGCCAACAATCGGGAAAAAAGTTTGGATTTGGATTAAGCATGCGCATCTAGTTGATTTAAAATAGTGAGGGGCACTCTTCGTCTACTTTTTCGACTTCTTTTGCTTCTTGCTACTCTTCGGTTCTTTGGAGCGTTTGGGCTTCTGCTCTTCGTCTTCAGTTCGTCTGGGTAAATTGGCAATCATCTGTGACACTTGTGAGCACAGCTGCTTCATCCCTCCGCTCTTAATGGTTCCTGCAACCTTTGTCAGGGTTTCTTGCAATGAAGCGTGTTCTAATTCAGTTAAGATTCCTTCGTCTTGGGCCTTCAGAAAGTTAACGAAGCACTTTGTGGCGATGAGTACCTCATCTCTGTGCTTGGACCTCTGGAGATTCAAGTCTCCCAAAGCACTTTTTAATGTCTCGGCGACTCTACTACATTTTTTTTTTAATTTTCCTCTTGATTCTTCTGTCGTGCTTTCTTCATTGTTTGATTGCTTGTAAATGGCGGACAATAGCTTGAGTGATTCACATTTCAAGAACGGAGAATGGGCGCCACTGGCTGCACTCATAAGGGGCTCAATCAGAACGGTTGACGCCAGACTGCAATTATATAATAACAAAAGGGTAAGTGAAAAGTGTAAGCGCAGGTTAATTCAAAAGCAATAGAGGTACAATATCACATACCCTGGCATTCGGTTGATTAAATCGTGAAATACACAAGAGTGTATCTTCGTCGCCTTTCGCGAACTCCAGTCATCAATTGCCTTGCTGTAAATATCCCTGACTTCTGCACTTTCATTTGCATTAGGGAAGCATCTCAGAACTGTAGTTAAAGCCACGCTACAACATGAACAATGGGATGAATTCATGCTCTGATTCATCTCTTGAAATATATCAGATGAAGCCTTAAGTGCAACCTCATCTGCACTTGATCCGTCAATAAGACGGAATTTGGAAATCCTATTCTTTACCAATTCAGACAACCGCTCGAGGAGTGCATTCTTCTCACCAAGAGACTTCTTTGCATTTGCAGATGATGATGCTTGAATACTCCTGGCGATGGCTTTGTACGAACGCAGTATAGGAACAATCGATCCCAGCACCGCCTCAACAGGCAGCCAGCCACTCTTGAACACCAATGGTGTGAACAGCATGTCAAGTAATGTAGCGCATCGCAATCTATTGCACAGATCAATGCGATCACGCTCAATCTGGGACGCCTTGCGAGCTTCTTGTTTTAACTTGATGAGCTGCGCCAAGGCCTTGTCAGCTCCTGCATGATGTTCTAGTATCCCGCTGACACCAATGTCGCTCATTTCAGCATCGCTGTCCTCAAGCAGAAGGTTTTCAAGTTTCGCAGGATCAAGCTCGATGTCAGCGTCATTGTCTCTACATTCATGACTGCAGTTTTGACTGCTCTCGTCGCTCTTCTCAGAACCGTCGGAATCATCATCTTTCACTTCATCCAGATTCACTCCGGCCACTGCTGCATCAACAAAAACTGCTCTCTTGCCCAAGTCTTCTTCAGAGGAGTTACTTTCTGCGATAGATACATCGTCGCAGTCCTTGCCTTCATCCCCCATTGCCTTCTCTCCACAGACAGATTGAATCAAAATAACCATGACATCCTCATCGACTAAGCTGTTTAAGGATTTGTTATTGGCATTCAAACCAGTGACAGCTAAGAGCATTCCAGACCATGCTATCTTTACAGTCTCCCTGGTCAGTTTTGACGCCCCTGTTTTCCTCGAGTCTTCCCCTCCTGTTGGCGAAGATAGAATGTTAACTAGCAATGCAGCCATCGTTGCCAATGGGTTTTCTCTGTCATCGTCCGTCATGGAATTGAAATCGCCTCTAAACACCTCGTTGAATCCATCAACAGAGTCGGCTAAATCTGAAATGTATTCATGAAGCGACTCAACAATTTCTTCGTCTTCTTCTTCTTGTTCCTCATGCACGTCTGGCGCACCGCAATTATTCAGTTGAAGATAAAGAGACATCATGAGCGCGGCGCAACTAGTGGCAAATACTGCTTTTGCACGTAGCATGGCTGTCATGCCAGAGTCGTTACATTCCTCAACTAAAGCCCCATTTGCGATTGCCTGGACTCGAAGCATGCATTTCTTCGAAATCTCCATGGGGTCCTCGGCGTCGGAAGTATCATCGGAGTCCAATTTAGTCGATCGAGAGGGAAACTTCTTGGCTCCGCTTGCCTCGAGGAGAGAGGAAATGTCGCAAATCTCAGACAGTGCTCGATAGATCGATTCAGGCCTACTACCCTGTCTACTTCCATGATTATTTGAATTGATAAAAGAAATTAAGTCTGCAACCAACGAGTAAAATCTCGTTGACATGATAGACCGGGTGGGTTGAGATATAGTGGTCAATCCATTCGCCTGTAAGATTTCTTTAATGCGAAGTCCCGACGAAAGTTCGGCAGGAGAAATCGCCAATGTTTCACTCGGTTTGTCTTTCTTCTTTTTCTTTAACGAACCTTTCTTCGTGGTAGATAATGATTCCATACTTGAGCAGTCAAAGAAGGCACCAGACATGAAAAATCTGAGTATTCTCCTGGCTTCATCGGCAGGTGCTTTGGTGAGATCAAGCTTTGCCACCCTATACATAAGTTCAATGTGGACGCTAGCATTGTGCAAACTTGTCGCCGAAATAATCTCATCTTCCAAGAACGAAAGATATTTCTGCCATAGAGCTTGTCGTGTACTCTTGGTGTCCTCGTTCATTTTGACGGCACTACTCTCGAGCATCAAGAGCGAGCTTACCGTATTTGTTTTGGTCCTAGTGTCAAACCGATGATCTGCACCTAAAAATGCTTTGGCTAATGCGAATCGGCGATCAATGTCATCTTCTTCACAACACTGATCTATCAAGTCAGCGAGCGCCCGAGAGGTTAATGGTTTAAGATAATGTTCCGCACCACCACCCTCTTTGGAGTTTTTCTTTCCGATTCCTCCACTTGCGCAAAGAACATTCAGGAACACACCCGTAATTACCTCTGGACGGAGGACATTTCCGATGAGACTTGGCGGCAGGGAAATTCGAAGATCAGATGATCCACTGAGAGCACAAACAATTTGAAGAGCCAGAGAACGGCGTTCGTGAGTTGACGTGGTACTCTCTTTTCCATTACCCAGAAGAACATCAATAACTACATGCTGAACAATCTCTTTGACGATGGATGAGAATTCTTCGTTCATTCGTAGCTGCCTTTGACCTTTAATCTTGGATTCCTCCGTCAAATACATCCACAGTGTGTTCCAGACGATATGACATCTAGGGTACACGGCACATGAAGTCGAGACGAATGCCACCGTAAGAGCTAGAACTGATTCGGCCGAAACAAGAGACTTATCAAGTGGGTGATTATATTTGATAGTACACTTTCGAGGGGTTTGCAAGTGCAAAGCGACCGCAACTTGTTCTGGAGTGATTTCTCGCAACCACTGAGCTCGAGAATCATTCGACACATCGACATTCTCTTTGGAGAGGAAAAATGTGGGAATGATGACATCGTTCACGACTAGTGCAATAAGATGTTGATTGGACTCAGTATCGAGCGACGACAAGAGTTCAATGAGAGCATGAGCTGTCGGCTCTCTCATCCAACTCTTGTAATTATATAGATCAATCAGGTCTTTGGCGTATCCTTTAACAGCCTGGGTATTATTTCAAATGTTGAAGACAAAAAAAGTGAGATAATTAACTCAAAAGAGTACCTTTGGCAGCACTTGTGAAGCATGAGTTGGAAGAGAGATTGCAATACGCTCAGACATCCAAGGAAGTTATATATGCCCCATGAGACTCAGCTCAATCAGCTTTTACTGCAAACGTTTATGGGTAGTTCATCAATCATTGCATATGCATCTCTCAACATTTTCAGCTGCATGTAAGAAAGATTGGGTACTGCGGGACTCACCTCCGAAGGAAAATCATTTAACCCAAGAATCCCACTTCGAACGACGGCCAAGATACCAAACAATCTACCAAACGAATGATCTCGTTTTTCAGAATCCTTCATCTTCCCACCATAGTTATTCTTCTTGCGCCCCTTTTCACTACTGGTGGTAATAGCTTCAGCTGCCAAAAATTGAGTGGTCGACAAGAGTTTGTGTCGAACAACAACGGCGGGATTGCAAGATGCATTATCTCTCGTCATATCTTCCATGAACTGTTTGGAAAACGCATCCTCTTTCAAAATTGTCTCGAGAGAAGCGCCGCTACTGCAATCATTATTATTCAACGAGGGAGAATACACCATACGAAGGAACGAAGAGAGGCACGACGCGAATCCCTGTCGGCTTGCGGCACGACCAGTGCACAGTCCATTCATCAGGCGGGTTAGCGCATACGCGGCGTCCTTATGATTCACGCCGTGTTCATCTAGGAGGCAGTGATGGATCAAATCGCGCGCGGCGACCGAACGATCGTTCTGAGATTCCTCTGAGGATAATTGGAAAAAGGTATCCATGAATGGAATCGGAGCTTGTGTTTTCGATGTGGCAGAAGTTTTTTGCTGCTGCTTCGTCGCATGATTAGTTTCCTCATAATTACTTTTGGTCTTCTGGTAAACATCATTAGGAATTTTTTCTGAACTCTTCACGGTTGCATCACCGTCATTATTGCTATCGGCATCCCTGTCCTTGTCAAGGATGTCGGGAATGTCGTCATCAGCGGAATTCATCTGCACGTCGCCGTCGTCCTCGTGAACACTTTCTTGTTCCGTCACGTCGTCAGCGACTGCATTGGCCGGCGAGGGTTTCACTTTCATTTTTGCCTTTCGACTCATGCTCTTTGCCCTCCGCGTAGGTTGACGGGCGTGTGGTGGTTGTTGACAAAAAGTAGTGCACTTCAGACCGACACTGTGGTCTGTTTTTGTGAGACTTTGGTTGGTTTTGGTTCGCCTAGGATTTTGGAGGATTATGTATGGTACCATGAAATAATATTTTTGATTGGTCTCTCATCTATCCTGGCCTATCCTGGCGCGCCTTTTTTCTGACCGTCGTTTTTTCGGCGAGGAATGTATCGCGTATCGACGCAAGAGTTTATGGCGGGAGGCATCGCATCAATGATGGTCGGTATTGATGTTACGATTTATCGTACGAAACATCCTCTCATCGTTCCGCTCATCGTTGCATCATCGGGCCGCAGAAAAGAAATCCGCAAACTCCAACGTAGGCGCAGTCGATAAATGTTCTCATGGTTGTCGTGGGCACGAGTGGCGATGGCTTTGTCGGCCCCGTTGATTATATTATTCTTACTCGCGATCCATTTGAAAGAGTTGATGAAGACGCGGACGACGAAGTCCGGCGATGACAACATCACTGGTAAAGGTGACATTGAAGGTCGGAAAAACACACAAACAAAAAACAATATCAGTGACAATATCGATCCAGATGAAGGCACGAAAATAATCAATGATGGCGAAGAACGGATGGAACGCAAGTTGTCAAACACCGAAAACGTTCGAGGTTGGCAGTGCGCCTGCGAGGGCGGAAACGTTCTAATATTTCTGCCCCAGAGCTTAAAGAAGTCGTTCAGTGGTCCAGGTGCCGCAATGCGTTTAGGTGCTGGTGGATGCTATCATAAGCAGTTGTAATAAACAGCGGCGAAAAAAAGCGAGTTCGTTTGTTGAGATGCGAAGTGCCGAAGGTAAACAAAACGAATGTAGTTCAATCGTCAACAAAGCAGAGTGTGTGCGGGGTAAATGATTTCTTACACCCACATCAGAGGAATACGGGCCTGTGTGAGAAATTCGCCCAATAGTACTTTCACTATTTCCATTAAATTAAATGCATTAGTGAGAGATGGGGCGCTACTCCAGCTCTCATCAGATGACATAGAAATGGGCCGCTTTTGTAGCGTATTAGTAGTTAAATGGAACTTCACGTAGGTTGATGACATTTACAATAGACAAATGATAACATAGTTCCAATGAACAATCCTAATATTCATACGGTACTGACAACTCTCCTACTTCCTTATTTCCTTTTCATTGGGTCATTTTCGCTGATTAAGAGTGGACTTTGGTGCTGGTATGGCAGAAAATGAATCTGCGACTTGACGCAGGGTGTCTAACTTTCTAAAACGCGCGGAGGTAGTTGTTGTGACCAGGAGAAATAGCCCATCACCCACTACCGACGCACTGATGTATGCTTTGCGATCACTGGGGGGGGGGGGGGGGTACATCACGAGTGACTTATGAGGAGGATATCATTGAGCAGTTCGGGAAGAGACGCATGACACCGACAGACCTTTCTCTCATGGCAGGAGTAAGTGTGGTGAACGATGCCTCGTAAACATCCATACCTGCTTCTCTATCGTTATCTATTTTCCTTATTTTCACATCGGTCGGTGAGCCGTACATCCTAAGAGGCAAATTCAGAACTCTATGTTAGCGCACAAAGAATTGACACATCAACAGTGCCTTAGGAGCACCACCTACGTACCCGAATTTCCCAGTAGATCCAAATATTGTTTGCGATAAAAGCGCTGGCTTTATGTTAGCCAGTGATGTTCCCTTTGACAATTCCGCAACTATGACAAATGATGACTCGTATCCACCAGAGATATCTCGAGCTTCTATTCCAGCGGAACTTTTCGATAAAGGCTATGTTATTTGTTGTTCGCAAGAGAAAGTGCCGACGGTTTTCCAATCGATGAGAAAGCGCACGTACGATTACTTTACTGATATGAGAAGCTCGATCACTCATAAAGCGTGTCATCGCTCACTCACCCACGGAGCAGAGAACGAAAGGAACACAGGAGTTCCGTCCGGGGCGACCAATTCGTAGCTGACATCCCCCGACTTGGATTGTGTCGTCTCCGCAGCGGCTTCCGGGTCGCGAAACACGACTCCGGTCTGCGGCCTAGTTTTCCCTGGAGATGCGGGGATGGAGACAGATGTGTCATTTCTCACATCGTGGAGCGACGATGGGACGACCAATGTATGGACATACCTAAACCCCCGACGCCCCCGTCAAATGAGTTCGCGACAACGGAAAAACAGGCAACAGAATAGCCGATCAGACTTTTAGATACAAAGTCGGCTCTCGTCAAATCGAATCCGTCGGTCCGTGACATAAACAGAGGCGAAGATGACTGTTCAATGAGGATCGAATATTTCGTCTGTCCCGACGAAGATGCGATCATCATCACCCGATGATGACGGTAACAGGTGAACCCAAGAGCTGGAGACGAAAGAAGAGCAATCAATAGGAATTGCAACGTCCAAAAAAGAACGTGGAGAAGGCGTGCGGGGCTCATTTTCATAGGTGCATCACTGTTTTTATTTTGGGAGGAAATAAGGAATGCATCACTTAGCGATAGGTTTTTTTTCTTCGTAGGAATTAATAGAAAATCGCTAAAGTGAGGTAATTTCCAGGTGAAAACTATGCATTCATTCTCCAGTTTTTCTCTTTCATTTTTTATGGGTGAAAAGGATTCATCAACTAAATGCAAAGAGCCGCAAGCTTCGTCGTAAACTGATGAAGCCAAGCTGTAACATCGCGATACGATAGCGACTGTCCTTGCCCGCCGCAGGTCGCAGCTGGTTCAAGATTAATTTCGTCCGCCCGAGACTTCTTGGAATCGCAAGGCTACCCCATCATAAGTCGCCAAGGCTACCGTCGAGGGGTGACTCTAGTTCATCGTTGCCGCCGGCCTCATCAAAGCGTCAGTGCTCGTAGCGGGTGCTGCGTGGGGTTCGAAGGAGCTCACCAAACCTCGCCGTTGCCAGTACTCTCTTGGTATGTCACCCGAATGCATGTTTTCTTCCTTCCGACTGATAAGCATGATCGAGGAAGTATATGTTGATTCCCCAACCGACCATTATGGCCTCCACCTCCCGCCACAGACACTCAATGATAAGGCACAAGAACTAAATGTAAAAATATAAATCGTCGATCACCTACTTAGCTCGTGACCAGCCCGATGGCTTTAAATGGAAGATGAACATGAACAAATGGCCACGATGCGGCAGTATTTATCGATAATGTGGCAGCGATTTATTAGCCCTCCTTGGAATTTCCTCTCCGGTCGTTTAGAGAAGAAAAAAACCTGAAAAACCATTCACAAAAAAATAGAATCATGTCGTTGGCGTCGTGTCTCGTTCTTCGCAAAGCGACAACAAGTCGGACGACAAATCCAGGCAATGACAGAAGTCTTCGAAGAAACGGTTGAAAACAAAGACATGAAGGCCTTCTCGGCCTACTCTGAGCAGTCCGGTCTGAAGGCATCTTTGACAGAGTGGACGAGCAATTCTTCGTTGCTCGTTCTTCCATCCCAGAGAGCAAGAGACATAGAATTCCAACTTCCTCTAAGAAATTGCGGAGATGGAGAATCGAGTCTTCAGGTGATACCAGTGAATGGATGCCCCATAGCTTTTAACGGGCCGAATTTTCAAGGCAAGCTCGTTTCTCGCATAAGAGACGTTGATTCGACTTCAACTGTCGAAGGCAATTTACTTCCCAACGATCAATACTTTCATAACCGATCTCGCCAATACCAATGGTGCGTCCAAGGTCGATTCAAGAAAAGAGTACGATTTGATAAGGTTGTAACTGGCCAAGACTTTTGTAGGCCCTTTCGGAATAGACCATCGTCTTTGGTGGTTAAGAAAGGTCTCGAATTGTTGAAAGGTAAACTTCCCGAGGCATTTCACTGTGATTTGTTGTCTGACGAGCCAAAGATTGAGCATCCACTGTTATCGGGTTGTCAACACTTTCGTATCGATCGGCCAGATGACCTGGGAGGTATCCTTGATGAAGATATACATGGTATCGGGGAGGATGGCAATGTTATCGAAGATACACATCTGTTGGGTGACAATTCCGTTCCCCAAGATGGGATCGCTCGACGCAAATACTTTTCAAGGAATTGCAATCTGGAACGATACTACTTCGAGCCTGGTTTTGTCTACACTTTCGACACCTATGTCAACTTCTTCTCGCCTGCACGCTATCGAATGGAGCTGACGACCTTTTTTTCGATCGATGTAATACCCTTATTCAATGGCTACCCTCTTTTCATGTCAATGGCTAAAGAAAAAGATAATGCAGAGTACTTTTGGGCGACGGAGATGTGGCACCAGCGTTTGCTCAATTATGACGAGAAACCAGGGCCTCTAGCAAGACTATTCATGGAAAAAGCCGGGGTGATTAATAACTCTTAATACTAAAGAAGATGATTGCACTAGAGGAAACAGATATAGTACTGGTTGAATGGGCTACCTGGGGTATCCAAACTTTCTTGTCTATTATACAGAAATGAAAGCATTTTTACAAGCTCCAAAGACACATGATATGTCAGAAGCTCGCTAAGAAATTGCCATCTCGAGCAAATCACCAAACGCGTCGTCGTCATTGTCGCTCATCAGCTCAAGCTGCTCGTGATAAATGTCTGTTGGCATGCCAATAGACTGGAAGAAGAAGTCGATGTCTTCCTCGAGTGGAAGATCGAGCGTCGTACTTGTGACCTCTTCGACGGTCTGTTGGGATCTGGATAGGATAGACTCGTCACAATCCGAGTCGGATTCGGAAACGATGCCGGAATGGGAATGAACCAAGTTTGGTGGAGCAGACAGGGAGGGCTCCTTAATTAAATGTGCTTGTTGAGACTCCTTGGCATTGAGCTTTAGGAACTCGTTCGAATCGATGTAGTGGAATGGATGGCCTTCAAAGAAAAGGACATCGTCGATCATGACTTGATGCTTCTGTTCCTGCTTCTGCTTGGCTTGTGCAATCTTTCTCGAATAGTCGTAAGAATCACACGAGGGCACGGCACAAGCATCGAGGATCGATTTTGGCTTGGAAAGTGCATGCAACGGTGCCAGGGCACTCGACGTCACTTCCATGCTTGTAATTTCAGGATGCGCATCATTGGTCAAGGGAGGCAATGCATAGAAGTTTGGCTCGTTGTCGGGATTGGTTGGCAAGCGTACCCCTGTTCCCTTGATCCTCATTCGATGGATTTTGTAAGCCAAGCTGACTTTGCCACGAAGGAACAATTCGTGATAGTAACCACCCTTGTCGGGCCCTCCCGTTAGCCGGCTGAATCCGTATAGGTTCAATTGCCGTTGAAAGCTCGCCATTTTCGTCTGCTTGAAGTAATGTGGCATGACGTGACGCACAAATTCCTTGGGTTTGTGCACACAAAGACATCGACCATGACTCGCCCATGATACGACATCGGCTAGACCATCAGATTCGATCTGGTTTAACATCTCGTGTAACTTGACAGGGAACGGGAAGATTACACCGCCCTTGGCCTTGTACTTGATCAGGTTGGGATCGAGGGTCTGGTCGGCGGCGTGATCAGAGTAATGACGTTCCATGATCGAGCTGCCTTCAGATAGGTGGTCGGATGCATCGTAGTGTGTCTTGGCCTCGTCAAAAAAGGATGCGCTTGGTTGAAACTCCGGCGTGATGATCAACATCGGGGCGACATCCGCTGAATGTGTCTTCATCGGCGCCGCGGTCGTATCAAACTTGAACGGTGACGCCGCCGAGGACGGCGGCAAGGCGATCTCCGCTGAAGGCGTCTTCATCGGCGCCGCGGTCATCTCAAAATTGAACGGTGACGCGACCGAGGACGGCGGCAACAGATTGGTTGGAAGCACAAGCATGGTGATGCTTCGCCTACGGGCTGTATTGGTGACGCACATGATGGTTCGATGGGTTGTTGATTTGTTTCTGCTTGTTTGAATGTAATGCTGGACCAAATTATTTATGAGGCGTTCATGAGAATCGATTTGGTTATTTAGGAAGAGTTTGCATGTGCAGGTTGAAGATGAAAATGCGAATAATAGAAATCCTGCATACGACAATAGAGGAAAAAGCCCTTCGCACTATTTTTACATACTATTCCTACCAAGCCTCCTGTGGAATGGTCGGCTGAAAAGAATCTCCTTTCACTCCCAGCGAAAATGTTGGCAAGACACGCAACATCTGCTTTTCCTTTTTTTTCACGCGTGCAGTTTTAAAACGTGAGCAACAAGCGATAGTATTGGTATGATCGCCCGATAGTCCGCAGACCCGATTGAAAATTTTCATTTATGATCTTCTATGATCCGCAGATCTACTGTATCGTACATAGGCCGGGGGTTTTAAGACGAAACTAATGTTGTGGGTTGTGACATCTAAATCATGCAATAATGGAGCGATCCCAAAACTCTTTTTATGATTTTTTTACACTTAAATTAGCGATATT
>JALLBA010000362.1:0-19764 GCA_036939675.1 Cyclostephanos invisitatus
TGAAGATTTGTAGACAAACGCTAACACAAAATCACAAAATAGCTAATACATGCCCTTCACGCCAATGCATTTTTCACCTTGAAGACTCGGACCGAGACAAAAGAACCTCTGCAGCGAGAGAAAGCTGACAGTCTCAGCTACACACAGATATAATAATATGGCGAGGTTCAACTGACCGATCGTTAATTAAATCGATTTACCTAACGCGTATCTACCTAAACGTTTTTATAGACAGAATACTGTCTACAAACCGATAAAGAGATAAGCTGATCTTTACCGTTCTTGAAGCTTCACGAGGCCCTCAGTCATTTTTATGGAGTCACACTTTTGATGTGACAAAAGTAATTCCACTTTCCGAAGAGTAAGTATTAGTTAATTTTAAAGTTTGTTGTCGTTTGGACTTCCAAAGAAAGTCTAAAATGGATAATGCACATCATGGGATAATTTACTCCACAGAGATCATACATTGTCAGGCCTTGATCTATTTTTGTCACGATACACGCAAGCTCACGCTAGTCACAATTCTCCATAAAAAAGTACTACTATTCGGTCAAAAAATGCAAACCATCAAGAGCCCCATGGCGAGCCCTGCCGAACGATCACCTTTCTCGGACCCCAATACCGCGAGCGATGGGCTAACATATGCAACAATACTCCTCAACATGCTCGAGAGTAGGGATTGGGAAACATTCGACCTAGTCGCACTCAAAAAGCCCTTGGCCTTTCAGGCCATCAACGACTTCATCCTTAGGTCTCGGGAATATCACGGCGTGACTTTCCTGCACGCGGCGGTTCGATACTCGCCGCCCATCGATATTATTGACCAGATCGTAAAAATATGTCCCGACTCTCCCCGTGCTTGCGACTGCCTCAACCGAACGCCACTCCACGTAGCGGTCGGGACGGGCGCATCGATCGAGGTGATCAATTACCTGGTGCAATGCTATCCGGAGGCGTGCAACATTCAAGATGAGGATGGGCGTACTCCTCTGCATTTCGAGTGCGATTCCGAAAGCGTTCTCTTCGAGGGCGACGAGGGAGGAAGGGGCCCACCATCCCTTGAGGTCGTGAGCGCGCTCCTATTGGGTTCCATCAGGGCAGCGTCGATGGAGGACGAGGATGGCACCAGTCCCATAGAATACGCCATTCTTAGCAACGCAAGCGTGAGGGTGGTGAAGGTATTACAACAGGCGGCACAGATGTACCTGAGGAGGTCTGCCAAGACGGCACAGCTAGGAAGTTCTCTGAGATCGAACCATCAGGGTGGGGCGGCAGCTTGATATTCGGATTAGACGTTTACATGTTACATTACATCGATGATTGCTAGATAATATATATATTTAAGTCCATACGAATCGCTAGATGATTGGAACAACATTCTTTACCAACTCTTATGTTGTGATCGATAATACCGCACGGCCTCGGTGAAGACCTGATTTCTAAAAGGAAGAATTCCATCAAGACGACCATTCCTATCCCAGTGTGATTGGAGTAGAATTTTGCCCTCATCATTCAGTGGCCAATGTACTGTTCCGTGTCCTGTGCCTGTCCGCATCTATAGAGACAAGAAAAACAATACAGGACTTCTTCGATGCATCAAAGATGATGCCTTCTGTAAGTAGGGAGGAGGAATGCATCACAATCACCATCAGGAATGGGTCATAACTGCAGGTTTGGAAACAGACCTCGGATGTATATGAATCATGTGAGTGTACAAACAGTCTGGAGTTCTCTTGATATCTACTTCACTACGGCGATCGTTTATGATATAACGTCTATCATCTCCTCTGAATAAGCCAATCTGCCCGTGCAGAAACACGTCCCAGCATGGATCGTAACGGAGGCCGCCAACCCTGTTTCGTCAGCTCGCGCAAAAACTGAGGAAAGATCTCGTTGGCCTCATTCCCGGCACCACGAAGCTCGGTCATGCAATTCCTCGATCGAAGGCCCAGGGAGGTATCATCGACGATGCCATTCGAGGAACGTGTCATCCCCCTCACCTTCTTGACCAGCTTCTTCCTCAATATGACGAGCGCGAGG
This sequence comes from Cyclostephanos invisitatus, assembly GCA_036939675.1. Taxonomy (NCBI): domain Eukaryota; phylum Bacillariophyta; class Thalassiosirophyceae; order Thalassiosirales; family Thalassiosiraceae; genus Cyclostephanos; species Cyclostephanos invisitatus. The sequence goes on from JALLBA010000362.1 coordinate 2,041, forward strand.
GCGCTTTTCAGTATGTCGAGATTGTTCGCATCAGCGTGTAGGACGATGTGACACTGCTCCTGCGGATCGATGCCCGCGTACACGCTGCGACTATTTCTGCTCGCCTCGTTCCTCCTCCTGATCCATTGCCTCACCCGAGAGCTCAAACCCCGCGCGTTCTTGACGTCCTGGCCCACGACGAGAAAGTACTTCTCGCCTCGAAAGACGTCGTTTATCAGCATGTCCAATTCCTCGGGATCCAATAGCGTCCTCCCGGGAGAGCCGTATGCTATCGCCCGCCTCGCGAGGTGGTCCGGGGGGAGGAATATTTTCTCCCTCGCCGCGATTTGACTCGGCGTCGGTATGCGGCCGGTGAATTTGTACCGCCGCTGATCCGAGGCCGGCGAGATATTCGCGGCATTCTGAATCGTATTGACGTTCCCATCATCACGATCGCCTTCCTCGTCGTCCAACATCAAATCGCCGAGGACCGTGTACATTCGTTCGAAGTTGAAGGTTTTGTACTCCACCGATCGCATTTCGTGGTACATGCAGAAAATCTCCGCGATTTGCAATGTGACCCACACGGCGAAGACGTTTTGGACTGACACGCCAACCGCTCCTTTGCAGCAAACGTTCGATCGATTGAAATAGAACATACAGTTTCATTTTCGAATGAAGAAATTCGATAAAATGCATCGATGCGATCAATCCAAAAAACAAAATTCACATTCGCTTTTTCACTCACTGGACAGGCAAATACCGCTGAATATCCCCAACAGGTCCACCACGGCGATTTGCGCCTCCCCCTTCGCGGTGATGTCGCCTATGTTCTCCACCCCGCCGCTACCCCTCCTCCCGTTCCCGGATGTGCCTACCATGGCGACGACGGCGGTGCCGTTGATGCCGTTGGGTCCCGCGACGGCGGTGGGGTTCGCGCCAATGCCTCCCGACGAAGACGAAATCGACGACTCGTTATCGATCCTGCGAAAGCTGTTGTATATCGCATTCCTCGTGGCCGAGCTAGTCAACATGCTCATCTGCTTGCAGCTGTTGGCCAGCATGGCCAACACTAAGAAGTACCGTGGATGTAAATAGGTGCATACCTCGAGGCCGTTCCCCAAGGCGTATATCAACGACGCGCGGAAACGCCACCGCTTGGCATCGGGATCGAACTTACGTCCCATCCGGGACGCCCACGCCATCCGCACCACCTTCCCGAGCGTGTCCTTGAGGACCCAATTCGTCGCGGCGGCCGCGCCGAGCGTCGCGCCCGCCGTCGCCCCCGCGGAAACGACGACGCGACCCTGCTGCATCCCCCGCAATCCCATCAACAGGCTCTGGGTGCCGATGACGTGCACGTTCGCGTTCACGAAGCGCTGCATTATCCTCCATCGGACGTAACCGTAATACGAGGGGGATACGCCCTCGGGCACGAACGCCGAGTGTAGGAATCGTCCCCAATCGCGCGAGCCGGACGAAGACGACGACGACGACGACGACGACGACGACTCGACGTCGGCGATGTCGAGATATCGACCGGTAGATGCCTCGTACGTCAATTGCGACCGACGATCGTAGCGCACGTCCACGCTGTAGAGTTCGATGTGCGCGGTCGCGATTGTCGCATCGGTCGCCGCCGTCGTCGGCCCCTCCGCGGCGATGCCCGATTCCGACGACGAGGAGGACGACGAGGACGTCGCCGTCGTCGAGGCCACCGCCGCCGCGATGATATTGCGGGACCTACGACGACTCTGGATGGTTGGTACTATCGGACAGCATCTTTCGAGGACTCGGCATGCGATCGTATCGCGCTGCCCCGCAATGCTACTACCACCCGCGTGGTTCGTCCTTCCCGCGCCGGATTGTAGTATCGCATCGGCCCGTCCTCTCCCTCTGCCGCCGAGGACGTGGAAGACGCATGGCAGCGCCAGGATTGAAATAATCCACTTTGCGGCGCTCATTGTATTTCACGTCATGTGGCCGGTTTGTATGCGATCGCAATCCCCGAGGCTGTCAATCAATCATAGTATTATTAGGTGGGTGTTGAGGCTCGCCAACTCCATCAAGATTTCGAGCTAGCGAGCATAAAAATTGCGGGAGTTTTTCGTCTGTCCTCCCCTGCACCAACAAATAGTTGGAAAACCAAAAACCAAACCTCGGCAACTCTCTTTAAATGCTCCTGCCATACGATACCAGTAATTCGTCGAAGTAACCAACGTTGCCCATCAGCCTTAACGAGGACGTACTATCATGACCGATTTCGCCTCTCCCTAACTCCCGAATTAGGTTAAGAACGCGGGAGGGATCGCGGGCGTTGCCACGCACAGGTCGATACCCAGGGCCAGAGCTCAACGCCCATAATAGGTCAGTGAAATTGAGATATGGATTGTTACTTTTCGTCGGGAAGCATGGAGTAACTATTTTCTAGAGAATTCATTGCACATTCTTAGCTCGTTTCACTAAACTCCCACATTATCTCTCGTTCCCCCCCTCCTCCGACCGTCTCGACATAAAACGATAGTCGTAATCTCACGTCCTGCCGACGGAGCAGACCTAAAAGAACAGCTTAAGTATCAAATCATGTTAACAACTTGGAAACAAAGTCGCACCTCTCTCGAGTATCCCACGGCCACAAGTTATCACGGCGGTGGGGAATCTTCGAGGGACGAGAAGAAATCTAGAAAGTCACTACACGAAGATGTTCCATTCGGTGCTCACTTCGTCCATCCGCTGGCGCGTAACTCTCCCGTCCATCAAGATGGGGCCGATTCGTCGACGGTCGGCGGCAAGCACAAAGCGAGAAAACTCAACAACGATACCAAGAACGGCGGTTGGAACGCCATCGCCGATGCGGAACCGATCCTTTGCCTCACTTCACCCCATCGCGTCCTGTTCATGGACGTGGGAGAGGGCAGTGGGAGCGGGACCTCCCCCCTCCCCTCCGGGGGGACCATGATCGAAAGCAAATCGAGGAATTACGTCGCACGACCGGGCGCCGGATCCCGCTTCGTCCTGCGCGGCAGGCTCGGTCGGATGACATCGGCCGGCGACGGAGCCATCGATGGCACATTCGCCGGCATTTGCCCCACGGGAGCGCAGTACGACCCGGCATCCAATCTCATTTATGCAATTCGCAATGGAGGCGCGGAAATCGCCATCTGGACCGCCGCTCCTTCCTCTACGTTGCCGGGACCGGACGATGACACCGTGGACGGCGAGGGGCGGAGCGGCGAAGTTACCAACGGGAAGCATTTGAACGGACAGAAGCGCAAGCTACCGCGCCAGAAACGTGACGTCGACTCCCATGCGGATGCGCTCGTCTCCGTTCGATTGAAAATTCCGGGGGGGGGGAATGCCATGACTCTCACGCCATTTAGCATACCGACCCCGTCGTCGAAGGGGATGGCACCTCCGGCGGCCGTCGGCGCCGCGGGATGCTGCGAGGATGGATCCATCTGGGTGGCCATACGCTTCCATTCGAACGAAACTTGTGGTGCCTTCCAAATCATGACGGTTGAAAAGTCGTCGATCGAGAAAAGGGAAACCAACGGCACAAAATCCGGTATGAAATCGTCCAAGAGGCGAAAGGCAGGAGGTGATGCGAATGATGAACGCGAGGAAAACGGGCCGAAGCTTCTTAATTCACATGCTACTGGAACTATAGACAATGAATCTGTCCTTTTGACTATTCAGTCAGTGATACTGTCAGAGGATACGGTGGAGGTGGCCTTTCGAACTCACCAAGTACGCATCATCAATAAAGATAGCGATGAAAAGCTTGGAGCCATTCGCGTTGAGGGATTTGCGACGCAGAACATCTTGCAGCTCGATACATCTGAAAGTGACGTTGCCGTTAAGTTGGATATTGAATCACTGTTGATTGTTCACAAGAACAAGGAAGGTAGATGGATGTTCACATCCGTCAACCTCTCTGGATCGGATGGTGCTATGATCAATTCAATCAGAACGTTTCCTCTTCCATTAGATCAAATGAAGTGCGAAACCGTTTTTTCTTTTGGTAAAGTGAGCAAGGATATTGTTGCTGTCTTAATAAAATGTCGGCGCAATTGCCCGGAATCTATCATCATGTCGTTGAGAGTCATCGATATCCGAAGAAAAGCTGAGCTTTCTTCGGTCAGTTGGGTCGAGGGGGATGTCTCTATGATTGACGACATCAATTTAATCAAGAAAAGTCGTCTGACTAAAATGCTCCACGACAAACCATGCCGTGCAATGATTACAAATGCGGTCGATGGATCGATTGCACTGTTGACATCCTCAAAAGGAGGATCATTGCTCATTTTGTCGTCCAAACTGAAAGTGGCTTCCTCGACAGATCAAAGCACACTGAAGGCTTCCCCTTACCCCTCACTTGCAGCAGCACTAAGAATTGTGGCAACATCGGCATTGCCTTCAGTTGAGATAAGTGAAATCACATCAACGGCCTGGTTAAGCTCTGGCCTCGCGATGGCCACATCCGCTGATATCATTCATAATCAAAGTGCTTCTTACGATACCGCTGATATATTTGCGGCTACTAAATTACTGACCTCTTCCGCAAAAGATTTGATTGAGCATGTAAGGAGCAGAGCGGGTACTAGATTAATCACGAACGGCAATAGCAAAAAGGTATCCAATACGAACGAGACAGGTACCCATTCGATTAGTTGGAAACAAGTCTATCAAGACTGTTGCATGATGATAACTAAACCCAAAGGAGGGAAGCACTATCACAGCAAGAAGATGATTAATGGCATCAAACACGGTGTGACTACCGTCAAAACGTTGGAGCCTGTAACGACTCGTGAACTGCCGAAAGGCTTTGTTGAAGTGGCGTTCAAGGAAAGCGCTGCCTTACTACTCTCGCTAAATGGAGCAAAGGCAACAGCAACAAATCAGAATGTAATCCTGGAGGTTAGCCAAGAGGTCAGTTGTGTCGTAGTAGACCTCTTGCAAACAAATCATATTTCGGCGCGCGTAGATTATGGCTTCGGGTCATTGCTTCGAGAGCATGCCTTCCTGCCGATATTACGTTCTTGCCCATCCGCCATTTCGACTGATGTCGAAAATAAAACCGTTGGAAAATTGCACGTCTTGGAAGCCCTGTTGAATCACGTGCTTGACATCCCAGAAAGCGCACTTGTGTCCTTTCTCAGGTTTCTGATCAGAAATGTTAGCATCAATGATGTCGTGACTTACTATTCAATTGCTCCGGAGACATCCAAACGCGGAATTGCCCTTTTGAACCGATACAAAGCAATGCCAGATATTCAAGAGGACGAAAGGAACCAAATTGGCACTAAGTTACTTTCTGAAGCTGTTCTTGATTTCACGTCAAAGATTGTCACGTATTCCAGATGTAATCACTCGTTCTTGACCAAGGCAATGCGAGACAGCATCGATAGCGACGGCGAAGTGGAGGCCCTTTTGCTTACATTATCAAAACTGCTCAGGGTAGGGGGCACTCGTAAATTGCAGGAAAACATGAACGATTCCTCAAAGCATGTTAATCTTACTTCGGGAACGATCCAATGGATAACAGCTCTCACAGATGCTCACATGGGTACCATCGTATCGATCACAAATAATGGGGGACTGGTAATTGATCGAATACAGCGTGCAGTACGATCTGCAATTGCTCAGTCTGAACTTGCGAATGAGCTAAGAAAGGTATCAGATCTTGTCATGACGGGGGGGTCGTCCACGAACTTTGAGGCAACGCAGGTCGCTGATAACTCAAGCCGAACGGACACTGCAATAGTGCCTTATACCGTCGAGAGGCTTGCGTTTTAGATACTCCCACTTAAAGGTTATCTAACCCTCCGTCTAAAATTAACATTGATATGAAGCGCCACACACTTACAATATTAAACAGACCTTTAATAATCATGTCAGAATCTGGATTTTATCGTCCGCCCGCAGCTGCCTCAGAAGTGGATCGTCGTCTATTGCGTGGCCTCCTTATATCCTTAGCTGTATTCCATCATCGCCTCACTGGTGAACAAGATCCTGGCCTTCAGTGTTGGGTGATACCGAAACGCCTGCACCACGTCGTAATCGTGATCGAACATCTCCTCCAGTGCATCGGCTTCATCCTGATTATCAGACTCAATTGGTCGAGACCGACTAAAATATCCGCTACAAAACGTTTCTTCGGCATCTTCTCCACTAAGGGACTGATACGAGCTACTCTGTTCACATGCATCAGTTCCCCCCCCTCCCCTCCCACAAAACTTGATCAGCTCCCGCCGATATAGTACCTCCATGCCCTCCTCGTCTGCATCCCACCTAGGGCCTCTACCGCTCTCCCCCCTTTGTGGAAACCTCCATGCCCAATTAGAAACACGACCAAAAATAGAGAAAAAACACCTATCATGATCTTCAATATAACAGAACTCCACTACGACTTCGTTATCAACGATGACTCAATCACTATACCTAAAGATACCAGGTAGTCTCTTTAATTTCATCCACTGGAAACCGTTTCCAATGCTTTTTCGCCGCTTTCTTTTTCAATTCAATCTCCTGCATTGAAACGACACTGTGCCCACCATGTTCCGCATCCGCATTGGATGTTTTCGACGCTAATAATTCATCGCTTTCACGGTTTGATTTGTCCACGATGATTCCCTCACAACCACCCAGATCGGGAGACCAGTGTCGATCGAGTGTACCCTCAATAACGACATCGTCCGGTACGACCGACTCGTCCTCCCAAGCCTCTTTATTTTTCAACAGACTCGGCCAGAACGGGTATGTACTGCACTGCACCGGGCGCACATCGTATATACTGCATTGACCTCCCTGATCCAAGAATATGCATGCGCCTACCTTGCGTTTCAGGCACATCCACGATTGCGATTGATCGCCATCCGAGGGTGTCAACTCCGCTCGGACGTATTTCTTCCTAAAGTTATCGATGGACGTGTCCTTGTCGGTATCGTCATATCCCAAATGGGTGATTATTCGTTCCACTTCCTCCGGGGCCAACCAAACGTCGCCATCGACCTTGCAGCATTTCCCACAACTCGTGCATTCGAATTTCAATCCATCCTCGTACCAACGACCCCGTTTCGGTGCCGCCGATCTTGTTTTTCGTATAAACGGTTTGTTCGCCTTGGCTAGGGCGTGGCAGTAGTAATCGGTCAGTAATAATGCTGCCGCAAGTAGAAGCGGCGTCGGCGACGACGGCATCGCGTCGTGTGTTGCGGGGATTCTGACGGATGCAACCTATCGGGTGACAGACCGGCCTTGTTTTTATCAAAAATATCAAAAACACAAAGAGGAGGAGAACAATAAAAGAAAGAGAGACAATGGTAGACAGCGAACGACGAGGCGATCGCACGTGTCATCGCGGAAGGCGACTATCATGTGTATTACACAACGGCGGCGGCACAACAATCGACACGAATAACGGCAATGAATGATCATCATCGCATGCCGGTTACTCGACCGTCCGGGGGTCGTGACGACGGATGCGGGGGGGGGGCGGAGGGGGGGGGATTCCGAGACGGATGTGATCGATGTGGGAGTTGTGCGCCGGGAGTGTGCGACGATTTGCGATTGATCGCGAGCAGGATGCGTCCGTCCTCTTCGACCCATCGCGCGGGGAGGGGAATAAGCATATCGTTCGGCGACGTCGTGTACTTACCGCCACGTCGTCGTACCGGAAATGCCGGAAATGGGAAGTACGACGCGAGGGTCGGGTGGTGGCGGGGGGATGTCGCCGCCGACTACCACTCGCGCGCACGACGAACCTCCGTGCCGCCGTCCTCCCCCATCGGACGGCAACGACGACCGCGGAGTCACTCCATCATTCGGTACGCGAATGACCTCGACTCCGCAAGAGTGTGCCTCGTGCCCCCATACGATCGGGCGAGATACAAACGGTGGAAATTTCTCGTCGATGCCCGGCGGCGCAAGAGTCCGGTTCACGTTCATCGCCGCTCTCGTGAGCCCAGCTCGGGTTTGCACGACCGGATGTAGACGGAAATCGCGCGACGGAGCGTCCGGACGAGCGAATATATCGAGACGCGTTACGTAACGGTGGCATGGAGGTTCGGCAATGGACACGTCGAGTTCATGATGGAATTCATGGTCTTGGACAGACATCGGACCGCGTCGCGATTATGGGGATTGGATCAACTTCGCGAGTATGGTATTTGTCTTGATCGATGTTCGGCGGATATGCCGGGCTGACATTCGGTGGTAACCGGCGGTGGTCGAGGTTCGACATGCTCCTCGCCCGAATGTATCTCGATTCGATGATCGATCCCCCTCGATCGAGGATGCGCATTAATTTGAGGGAGGATACCATCGCGGGATGACGTGACGCAATTTACAATTATCGACCCCTGCTCGATGCGCGTGTGTTGCGGAATGGATGCCATATCGTTGCCATTCCGGCGAAGACGTGTTTCGACGCATGCCCCGGAAACTCCTCGCCCTCCATCGACGACAAAACGAAGAACAGGATTCCTTCCGGCGATGAAATGACAAATAATAACCGATTTGTATTTACTCTCATTACTCCTACATTAACAAATATCGACCCATCGCAAGTGATACGGAATAGCGTAAGGTGTCGGGTACAAAAAATTTACGATGCCTTGCATATCACCATTGGAACATCCGCCTCGACAATACGCCGGCTTCGCAGAAAATAACCCCTTTATAATGCCTGCTATCTATTGATCAGCTGTCTCCTTGGGTTACGCTGCCTGTAGGCATTTGCCTTGTTGGCGTGACGACTCGTTCTGAAGTGAGAGGAACGGCAAGTCAAACTCCTCAAGGAGTTTGTCGTCGCCGTGTGTCTTCACTGGAAGTAGGTGGAACGGCGATGCCAAATTCCTTAAGGAGTTTAGCATCACCATTCGTTCTTACTGGACATCAGCGTGCTTTCTTACTGCAAAGCACGCGTTTTGTCGACGCGGATACTCAATGTTGTCATGCGTGATCCAATCATGCGATAGGTCAATAAGGACACACATGCCCTTCACACTGGACCTGTACAAGTTTCTTGTTCTTCTTTCCGACCTCGAAGCACGTGGGGCAGTGAATATGAACATGCTCATCGTCATTCTTGTGCTTTGTCTCGGGTGTCGAGCATACGCGGCAATACATGCACATGTGGCCTTTCTTAGGAACCTGACATACTCTGCACAAGTATCCCTCGCCATTGCGCTTCCTTGGGATTTGCTCACTCAGCAGCTTGAATGCAATGTCGGCCCAGTCATCGCACTGTGCACACTCGCGAAGCCTCTCCGCTTTGTTGTCATCGATTCGCTGTTCCTGCTGTGCCGTGTTGATTTCTTGCATGAAATCTGCCATGCTGCGCGACGACTTGGGCTGCTTCATCTCGCCATGAGAGCTAACATCATCGTCGCTGACCTCTCTTTGCGTTGTGGATCCATGTTCTGTTTTGCAGCGCTGGGAACAAAATTAGAATTTGAGTGAGAGCACAGCGACAGATGATGTTCATCGGGAAAAGTATCTCTGGTTCACACCTTGTTTGTGTTCCCAATCTCCGATAGATCTTCACCTTCATCAGGTAGATCTTCTCCATCTGTCAAAAAGGGTTCGAAGTCGAGAAGTTCGTCGATAGAGATCTCATCGGGGCCTGATATCACCATGGTTGCAACGAAACAACTCGCAACTATTTGGGTGAAATGCCCGAGCACAAAGATCCACGCTCGTCAGTTTGGGTGTGGTCATCAATTACATGTGTGTAGACAGAGTGTAGATCTGTGTAGATGCAGTGAAATTTTCACATAGTAATATAGTAACGTCTTGATTTTCTCCCCTGTTTTTTTTGGGGGGGGTAAAACCGAGTTGGGTTGGTAGGAAGGGGACCTGAAACCAAAACAAAACAGAGAATCTTCGCTGAGCGGCGTCATAAATGATGCCTGTCGCCATGGCCCCATTGCCACACTTTCTGCTGATATCTATTGCACTTGCGAGGCTACTTCCTCTTCTTTTAACGACGCTGCCATCGTCGTCTGCCGCATTTTCTAACGGACCGACGCCGCAGACACCAGTAAAACTCATCTCGAAATTTCGACATCAAATCGTCACATTAAAAAAACACGGCGGCGACGATGGCGGTGACTTATCAGATGGTCACCGAACATTCTTACCAGCAGTCAAAACACGCCGTCATTTTTTCCTTCAACAAATCGTCGCATCCACAATCTTTCCAACTTTCACACAAGCTGCCACTGATCTCTCCAGTACCATGGACAATGGTTACTTTTCTCTCAGAAACAACAACAACATCCCATATGCTCAAAGGAAGCTGCTTCTTTCACAGCAAAAGCGCGAACAGCAAGAGCTGGAAGAAACGCGAAAGAGGGCAGCGTCATCGTCGAAGGTGAAGAAATGGACGCAATTTGCGAATGTGAAAAGGTGGAACAGCGTTGAAACATGTTTATTAGAGATGTTGCCGGTGAAAAATGGGGTTTTCAGGCAGTTGCAAGACTTGATCGAAGATTTGGAGATCTACCCAGCAGGCGACTCTGAGGGTTGGAAACAAACTCTGTTAGATGTCGTCACAATTCTCTCGGTTCTTGATTCGAAGCGTTCGTCACTTGAGCCGGTGTTTAATCAGGAGGATCCTACAGAGTTGTACATCGCCAAATCTTCAATAGGGGAAAGTAATATAGAGGTTCTACGATCCAAGTTGGAGTATTTGAAATCAATAGCTTCGGGAAATATCGATCTCAATATGATCGATGGAGGTCGTGCGAAATTCAATCAGGGTGATAAGAATATTGATAAAATCAATGTTGACGACGCCGGAGATATTGATACGGACGCTTTCACCGATGTGAAACGCCAAGCTTTGTTCGCACTTTCTGAGTTGGGCGAACTGCTTGTTTCTTCCTTCCCCTATGCAGTCCCTACCCGTGGAAAATTCGGATACCTCCCTAGATTGCTCGGTAGATGTTCGGTAACATTTTCATTTGAGCGCCCATCAACTACTGCTTCGGCGTTTGGGGTAAACTTTGGTGGGAACGATAAACGCTTTCTAGGCAATGTCACGGTAGTAGCTGACGGATACGTAGCGCCCATAACTGCCGGAAACTTTGTCGACTTGAGCGTGCGAAACTTTTACACTGGATTGAGTGTGAAGGCGATGAGAAAGAGGTTGGGAGTTGTGCCCACATGGAGCGACAACGTGATTGTAAATGACTTGACAGAGCTGAAAGATAATTTTGATGAGTTAACGGACAACGCGTTTGAAGACGGAAGGGCAGTCAGAGATCGAGGTGGAGGTATGAGGGGTATGTTTCGATCAAATCGAGATGACAGTTCCTTTTTAGAACCTGTTAGTGATGGTAGCAGGATGACTATGGATGTCGTTCTCCCGATCTTGGGATCCTTCCAAGAAGGTTTTTACGACCCGCTGACGTGAGTAATTTGTTACTATGGTTCAATATGATGAAAACCCATCACAACACTCACAGACTTCCTTCTTGATAGCGCGAAACCTAGGAGGATACCACTGGAGATTGTAACATTGGATGGGAATAGCCCAACAAAGACCACTCTGACATACTCGTCTTCGTATGCTTCCCTCGGCGATGATATGAATGGAACGAAGTACAGTGGTCTTGCATCATCATCTTCTGCCCAACGATCATTTTCCTCTGCGACATCATTATTATCATCCAATACCACTACGGCCACTTTTTCCAATCTTGAACCTGTCCTCTCGTTCAATATACCCAACCTTGTAGCATTGAACCACCCCGATCGGCTCTCCAACGGGGGGTCCTCGGAGTTCTTTGCGTTGCCCGGACAAGACGCTTCGAGCAAACGATCAAAGCTGCTAGATGGACAATACGCACCATTCGGTTACATTGTGTCGGGGTCAGATGTCTATCAATCACTAAGGCCAGGGGATGTCATCAAAGCAACCTACGTAAGTGAGGTGGGCCTCCTTAACTTGGTTAAGATTAGAAAAAATGCGTTTGAGGGCGACGAGGATAGTGCTGTCGAGGACGGGACTGGTGGCGAGTACTAAAGCCACCAACGTAGATGATTTTAATAAATTTTTTTTACTATGTTCCCATTTTAGGCTAGAATCATGCATCTCGAAAGACGGGACTGGTGGCGAGGGCTAAAGCCACCCACGAAGACGATTCAAATAAACTTATTTTACAATAAGCCCATTTTATGCTTTAATCATGCATCTCGAAGCGCTTTCGCATGAGGACACACATGCCCTTCACACTGGACCTGTACAAGTTTCTTGTTCTTCTTTCCGACCTCAAAGCACGTGGGGCAGTTAATACAAACATGCTCATCGTCCTTTTTGTACTTTTTCTCGGGCGTGGAGCAGACGTGGCAGTACGTGCACGTGTGGCCTTTCTTAGGAACCTGACATACTCTGCACGAGTATCCCTCGCCTTTGCGCTTCTCTGGAATTTGTACACAAAGTAGGCTGAATGCAATGTCGGCCCAGTCACCGCACTGTACACACTCGCGAAGCCTCTCCGCTTTGTTGTCATCGATTCGCTGTTCCTGCAGAGCAGTGTTGATTTTTTGTACGAAATCATCCAACTTAAACGTCGCCCTTGGCTCCTCTTTTGTTGACTCTTTGCGATCGCGGCACATCTTTCGCGTCTTCTTTCCCCCTAAAATTTGCTCGTCGTCATCACTGACGGTCCTCTTCTTTTCAGAACTCACGGTGTTTTTCTCGTCAATCTTTTCGGCATCGAGTTGTTGATACTTCAACTTTCTTTTTCTAGTGGTTCTGTTTTTGTCGTCACCTCCGATTGCAGAAGATGTTGAAATATTACTGTCCGGAGTAAATAAGAGAACAGAGGCCGACGGGGAAAACTCCGCATCGCCTCCGTCCCTGTGCGTGTCCAAGTCCGCATGACAACTGATAATTGATAGCTCGCTGTCCGGTGGAGAATTCTCGAGCGCTCGTATGAGATCATTGAGGGCTGGCGAAGGACGCTGCGGGTAGGTATGCGTGAGGCCACCCTTGACAGCGGGCTGCGGCCGGGGCACTTGTTTCTCCGTCGGCATGACTGATGCGTCGTTTCAAGAAGTCTAGTATTGTACCGTAAAACGATTCCCCAACGCTGGCTGTTAAGAATTTTTATCTACGATACGATACTTTCGTACCTTGGTAATCTCTCTCCCTCTGACTTATTTACTATCTGTACGTATGTACGTAGTATGATGCGGCCAGACGTCGAATGCGGGAAGAGAAGAGAAGGACGGCGGGCCGGGAGGCGGGGGGGATGACGATGTCGTGACTCTTGCCTGGTCGAATCCTCGTAAGGAAAAGAGAGAGTTGAAACGGGAGCCCACTCTCCTTCAATTACGGTGATGGGCAAGATGCTTCACTCATCAGAATGCACATGCAAACATAATATCACCGGTCACAAAGGAAATGATTGATCCCAACGCCGGTGGCGTAGACGCCAGCTGCGGCCATCAGACTGTCCCCGCGAAAAATTACAGTGCTCCGCCTCTGGACAGTCCAACCCTCGCCGCGCGCTCGTCGTCGTCCTCTCTCGGGGAGTTGGAGTCTATGACCACAGGGTTGACGGGTGGCAACACAAGCGATGAATTTCCAAATCAGTATGAACTGGATTCGCCAGAATTGAAAAATAATAGTTGGAAGGCTGCTACAGTGGCTAGCGAGTCATGGATGGCCGAAGTCGTGGGGGTATGCCGTGACGCCATCATCGAAAAATCAACCGACAACAAATCGGAGGAACAGCCTCGCGAGGATGATTTGGAACAGATCAGGTTTAAGGATCCATTCCCGTCCCCGTCCCAAAGCGAGGCCAGCACACCACAACAGCCATCGGCACTACTAACGACTCCAATGAAATTGACGTCAATCAAATATCAAACATCATGGAGAGATCCATTTCCCACGCCGGATATTTCCGTGGATAGTCGATGTGGCACCCCTCTTTCTTCACGAGTGGTACTAGAACAATATATTTTGAATGCCGATTTAACATCTTCATTCCGAGCGATCCCACAGACACCTCGTATCGAAGATTGCGCAATAGGCACGGTGGATTACAACCATTGCCGGAAAAATGATACTATGAACACATGGCTCGATCCATTTTCCACGCCAGATGTTTCTGTGGATAGTCGATGTGGCACCCCTCTCTCTTCTCAAGTGGCACTAGAAGGCCGTGGTGACTTTGTTGGCGATAGGAATGAGAGCATTTTGAACGCCGATTTAACATCTTCATTCCGAGCAATCCCACAAATTCCTCTTATTGACGAGTGCACGATAAGCACGATGGATGACGACCGTTTCCGACAAAATGATACTATGAACACATGGCTCGACCCATTTCCCACGCCAGATAATTCTGTGGATAGTCGATGTGGCACCCCTCTCGCTTCACGAGTGGTACTAGAAGACCGTGATGACTTTAATGGCGATATGAATGAGAGCATTTTGAATGCTGATTTAACATCTTCATCCCGAGCAATCCCACAAATTCCTCTTATTGAAGAGTGCACGATAGGCTCGGCGGATGACGACCATTGCCGACAAAATGTTACTATGAATACATCGTGTCCTCGTTTTGAATCCATGAATCTTCCTGAAATCCCAGACCGGAAGGTTTCTTCTGAAAGTAATTTTCCAATGATCTCGATACTGATGCCCTTTATGGAAGATATTTGGGGTGCACTAAACGTAGGACCTGACGGGCATGAGCTGCATTCCGAACTCATTGATGAAAAGATAAAAGACCAAAAGTGTGGTCATCAGCGAAGGACTAGCGGGAAGGCTCTGCCAAGCAAGGCTTGGGAATGCCATGACAACAAGCAGAATAAGCCAGTGCACCGACGGTTGGATAAAGAATTCGCTGCCCCGTTGGACCCATCATGCGAAGGAATTCGACATCGTCCTAGTGATCTTTCGGGTCTCACTAGGCGAAACGCAATCGTAAATGCAACAGATCTCGGTTTTACAAAAGAGGTTAAGGTTGAGGTCGATCAGCGTCGGGGCGGAGCTCCCAAAAATTCCATGACCCCTAAACGCCGGACCTTTCAGGCGTTGAAAGAGAAGTCTTCCAGAGCCGTTGCCAATGCAGCCGGGGAACTGATATTTAGCCCTGTCCGCTCGGTCGTCCACAGTAGTTCCTTAAGTGCGGCCAAGCTAGTTCGAAACACTCGACAAAAGCTGAGGGAGCGCAGGGAACGTCGACGACTACGCCGCTTGGCACGCATGAATGACCCCCCTCGATCGTGGTGGATTTGCATTCCTGCAGACCACCCGTGCAAAGTCGCCTGGGACGTCTTCACTATGATATGGGCTGCGTTGGGAGCGTATAGAACGCACGTTCGTATCCGCGATCGTGTCTTCGATCAGAGCCCGCTGATTCTTCTGACCGAAATTTGGTTTACCGTTGACATTTTACTCAACTTCATCACGGAGCACAAGACCAGAAAGGGTGAGGTCATTCGAGATGGAAAGGCGGTCTGGGCGAGATACCTCACGACATGGTTTATTATTGACATACTATCGCTGATCCCCTGGGAGAGCATATATGTCCAGCCGATTGTTGAAAAGATCAAGAGACGGAACATTTTCCAGAAAACGTTCTTTCGGTCGAAGGCTACGATTCGCGTCTCTCGAGTTCTGCGCGGGAGGCATATCAAACTGTTTGGTAGAGTATCGAAGAAAAGTGGAATATCGTTACATCGATTGGTCACGCTAGTGATCAAGTACCTGCCGAAGTATTTGCTGTTCCTGCGCAACATGAAGGGCGCACTGGTCATAAGGGCGCTGCGCCTCGTCCATTGGCTGCACAACCTATACAAAAAGATTTGGGTAAAAGCCAGAAATACGAGGCAACAGATGGTTGCCATGAGCGCTTCTGGCGATGCGGACGACGACGACGATGATGATATCGAGGACGAGGAATCCGATGAAGATGGCGACAGGGATGACGATGGTAAAAATGTGGGCGACACGTCGATAATGGACCACAAACTGATGTTTCATCGAGCGAACAGTGAGGCTTCGCCTCTACTGCCGAGGCGCCGATCGTTCTCGGATGGAATTATGTAAGAAGTATAATTTAAGATGGTAATGGGTATTGTTGTCATGCAGAGAAAAATCAGCCTGCACTCTTCCTCGGGAACATTCCCGGCTGGATGCGACCATTCCTATCCAGGATGCAATACAATTCCCTATCCGCGTCATCGTCCGCGCCCCTGTAATGTCGTCCGGTACAAACGCTCGGCAGCGGCAGATTCAAACAGCAGTAATCGATCAATACCAGCTCGCATATCCTCCTCTGAGTCTCGACGGAGACCATATCCGAATTAAAACGACGTGGATACGACCTGCCCGATATCACGCCGCCATCGCCGTCCTTCCCCCCCCCTCCCCCGACGCGTTTGTCATTGTCCTCCCCCTTCCCCAACGTCGTATTCTCGCCCAGGAACTGCCTCGCGATTCTCTTCCACCCCCCCTCCGAATCGGTCGTGTTGTATATATGCGTGACGTGCAGTGGCATGCCGTTATTCGACGATAGCATAGGCACTTGCAAGGTCATGTGAACGTCGAACGGATCGAGTCCGTCGTAATCCATAACGAATCTCTCGAATCGTTTGGCGAGGGTACCGTCCTCCCTTGTCTTTTCCTGCTTGCATTCCTTACGGCTCTTCCTCCCCTTTATGGGACAATACACGTCCTCGTAATCGTCGTACGATTTCATGTTCTCGTACAGGTAGGGAAACGGATGGGATTTCCCCCCATCGGTCGGATTGCCGTTGGGATCGACGTAATACGGATTCTGATTCTTCTGCCACGGAGCGGTACGAACGTACGACTCGTCGTATTGGGAGTAGAATCTCGATAGTGGATCGCGTACGATGGTTATGACCGCCATATCCTTCCCATCCCCCCCCCCCTCGAAGTCCTCGGGACGCAACGATAACGATTTCTCGGTAGCGTCGAAGTCGTTTTGTAGCACGTACCGCGCCGTGCTCGATCCGCTCTTGGGTAGCATGACGTATGCCAAATTATGCTTCTCCGAAAGCGACACCCGCACCCTGCTCCCATCGCCGCGTACCCTCAAATGATTCCCGTACACGGCCGGATCGGCATGACAATGCGACAGGGCGTGAGCGTGATCCATGTTCAGCGTGCCCGGATCGAATTCCAATGGCACATTGGGCGAATCGTCGAGCCTTACGAGTGCCGCGTGTTGGGTGTCGTAATCCCTGTCGGTTTCGGACAACATCCACGTTATCACGTCGGAGACGGACCTGCGCGGTCGTCCATCTGGATTCTTCGTCGTCGTCGTCGTCGTCGTCATCGTCGTCGAGTGCTCCTTATTTCCACCCAATCCTCCCATGCCGCCGCCGCCGCCGCCGAATACGTCTAGCCCGTCCAACGACGAGAGGCTACGCGATATCGACGGACTCGATAGGAATACCGTCATTAGCGAGAATGCGAATGCCATGAACATCAGCGCCGTCAAAGCGCGGTTCGTCTTATTGTCGCCGCCAGGATGATTTTCCCGGCGAACGCCGCCGTGGCCCTTGCGCGTGCCGAGGGACTTGGATCCTCCCGCCCCGGTCATCATCGTCCCCCGCCAACAGAAACTTGAGAAGATGCACTGTGATTAATTTTTCCACCAGTGACTCGGAAAAAAGTCACACATCTTCTCTTCCATGCCTGGGTGCCTGCCGTAATTCTTTTTTGATTTCTGTGAGCGATTGTTCCAGATCCGG